>CM068830.1:3111376-3409653 GCA_028554795.2 Sinohyriopsis cumingii
AGGAGACGGGGTGAAATTCCTCCCACTGAGATTCTTGCATCGTCATCATGGTAGGCGGCATGGCAAACAGATCCAGTTCCGACTTGAATCAGGCGCAAGACTCTCGGTGCATCATTTTTCTCTTTCTCAATAACTTGATAATCAAAAACGTCTAAGTCTCGAACGGTTCTTCTTTTCTTTGTCTTTCTAGCTTTTGAAGTGTGAAGTCTTCTGAAGGAGTGTTTTCTTCGTCGTCTCTTTCTGCCTTGTCCTTGCTGTGGCTTCAGGGAAACAGGAATGCCTGACTCGGCAGCGTTCAGGGCATTTATAGGCGTTTCTCGTCGGCCTAAAATGTCTTTGCCCGTTTGTAACAAGACATTTTTGCCTGCTCTCAAGAAGGCTTCTTTAGGGTTTTGATTGTCGATGATGACATTTTGGAGAAATTCTTTACCGTGTGTCAATGCCGCATCTTTCAAGGCGTGCAATCCGCGTGTCACCATCGATTTCAACACTGGGGCCACCGAACGAAAAGCTGATTTTAACATATCTCCTAAACCGTGTCCTTGCTGTCGAGCACTGCCTCGGTACACTGGATACATGACTTATGAGTCGTTAGAAAATCGTTTTCAAAAATGGAATTTCACCGTGACATTCCCTTCGGTGAATGGAATATTTTGTCCCAGATCTCCTTTTAAAACAATGTTGACAGTGTCCAAATAAGACTTGCTGACGGGCAAATAGTGAGGATGTACAAATTCGCGATGAACGTGATAAGTGTTTCCACCTTCCTCGTCAGCGTTCGTGGCAGAATCCACTTTGAAAGGAATGACACGCAGTAACGGTACGGAGGTGTGTCCCACCACGTTGTACTCCACTACATCGGAGTACACAAAGATCAAATTCAGTCCTTGGTTCAGTTCTACCGAGGAACGAAATAACTTGGTAAAAGAATCGTTGTCGGAAATGACTGGTAATTCGTTTTTCTTGATCATGGCCATCCTCATCTCCATGTCTCCGCCCAACATGTCAAACAATTCAGGACAAAATAAAAAAGACAACATTTTGTTCCCCTCAGGAAATTTCATCAGGAGGCGACGAGCTACTTTGTGGTACTCCAGGGTGACACTTTTTCTGACACTCTCCAAAGCTTTAAGAAACACGACATTAAACCTGGAAGCAATGGTGCTCACCAAATGTTGTACGCTAAAATAATAGCCTGAGGGAACGAACAAGTGATAGGTCGGCTTTTGAGTTTTTGTGTTAGGTGTTTTCTTATCATATTTTACATGGGTATCCAAGTACTGTTGCAATTGCTCGTCATGAACTTCCACCTCAAATTAGTTTTGATTGGGAAGGACATTAAGGACTTGGGTTGGGTGAATCATTTCTACCAAAGCCACTACCCAATGGGCTTCGTGATCTAATTGGATGACCTGAAGTAATTTGGCCGTGTAACAGCACAACGTGTTCTTGGGAAACACCTCCATGGAACTGTCACTGGGTAAGGTTAAGTAAAATTGGTTATAATGACTCATAACTCCAGAGTTCTGTGGCTGCCCGAGGGGTTACTGGAAGTCAGAGGAGTGTCTCCGCCCAAAATGGGGTTGTTGTTGTTGTTAGAGTGGTGACTGGCACTGGCACTGGACACAAGGTTCCCGTTGTTCCCGTTCGAGGTGAATTTCACAGAGGGATTGGGAAGAAGGTAACCGATGCAACTGCTCAATAAAATGGTGCACAATTGTTTGTCTCCTTGTTGCAAACTCAAATTGGCGATGGCTGCACCGATGGCACAATACACCACAAAGATTTGGCAGAAAAGACGATTTGCGTTTTAGGCACACGTTCTCCATACCACACCCACAAGGGTTGTTTCTGTAAATCTTGCAGAGAAGAACTGGGTGAAGGAGTGGTCGCAGTAACTGAGTCTGTGTGAAAGGGCATGATGGTCACTTCTTTTTATAGTCAATGACTTGTGAAGCGTCGATCCAAGAATAAAAACTGGGTGGATATCGTTTCCAACGTACTTTGACTTCTTTGACACGTCGTTTGCCCACTTTACGGGTTCTGAGTTCGATAATGCTTTCGATGTCGTACAAGTCGTCTTCTTTTTTGGTGACACGTTGTAACTCAGGCAAGTAAAACGTTCCTTTTAACACTTCTCTGTTCATGTCTTCCAATTTATAGACGGTAGGATGACGGCCATGCACTCGCCCAGTGACACGAAACAATTCGGTGGTCCAGTTACGTAAGTAACCTTTGTCGAAATTGCGTTTGGTTTTACCAATACGCACCCAATCTCCTACGGCCAACACTCCACTTATCTTGGGGACAGCCCCCGTCGGGGACGTACCAAACAGACGATCAGAAACCAGCACTTTATTTGTCGGGAGTCACCTCTTGCGGAGCACGTCCAATGCTTCGATGGTAAGATTGGTTGTACGCTTGCACCAGGTGCACTAAGATGTCAATGTACTTCACAGTGAGGTGATGCGTAAAATATTTCCACATGCGTTCTTTCAAAGTGCGTTGAAAACGTTCCACGATGCTGGCTTTGGTTTCAGGATTCTCGGTGGTAAGGAAAAAGAATGTCAAGCTTCTTTAATTCTTTTTGGAAAGCTTGGTTCAGAAATTCGGTGCCTTTGTCCGTTTGCCATCGAAGAGGGTGACGACCACTTTCTTTCAACACCTGTTGGAGGGCTCGCATTAACTCGTTGCTCGATTTGGAAGTCAATGGCACGACCCAGGCATATTTGGAAAAGACGTCGATGACACAAAACAAATATTTGTAGCCACGATTGTAAGTGGACAAATCAGAGACATCGGCTAAATCGGCTTGCCATTGATGATCGATGCCTTCCGCTTGGGTGCGACTTCTAGAAAACTTGCATCGAATGGGTTTGTGTAAAGTGTAGGTAGCTTGTTCTTGTAACCATCGTTGTACTTGAGGTAAACGGAGACTTTTCAGACGAGTTTTGGCAGCACGATACAATTTTTGAACTCCTCCGTAACCTGCAGGATGGGATGGATCGTAGTAAATGCTGGCTAACACCTTTTCCATTTTGTTTGTTTCTCAATAAGTGACCCACTCTTCGCTGATGCTACTTTGAATGGGGCGAAAGGGCGGCATGGAAAAGGATTTACGTGTCCGATGGCCTACGGGAGTAGAAGTCGAAGCTAGTGGTGGAGGTGGTAATGGAATGGCTTTGGTCTCCTTTTCTTTTTCCACTTCTGGTTTCCCTTCTTTCTTTTTCACTTCTGTCGAAGGAGGGGTGGCAATCATCTTTTTAACTCAAGCTTTCATTTCTTCTCGTTGGGGTGTGGGGGAAGGGGTCAACAAAGATGCTGAAATCTTACTAGAAATGGGAGCTGCTGACGGTGTTTCAAAAACTTCTCGTATCTCTTCTTCCTCAGGCCTATGTGGGGTAGCGTCTCTGGTGACCCCTGGGGATGGTAGTGGCAGTGGTGGTGGTTGTGCTGTGGGGGACGGACTTTTCATCAAGGTCTTAAAATCTTTCAGAGTGGGTAGAGCTGTTTCGTCTAAAGCTTTCTGGTGAAAGAGTTGCAGTCGTTGCAAGAGTTGACCGTACTTTTGCAATTTTTCTGTTTCGGACAAATCGTGGCGATCCATCAATGACTGCAATTCGTGTTGTAACTGAGACATCTCGGTCAAATTGGGATTGGGAGGCAAATGCGGGCTCTGCTGTTATTGCCAACGATGGTATTCAATCCATCGTTTGTAAGGCACTAAAGCTAGTTTTCGCCCTTCCATTGGATGTCAATGGTTACATCTGAGATCTTGGGACTTCAGAGCCCCTTTTTATCTTGCTCCCACGATGCCTCCCAACATGGTTCCCAAGACTCCTTTCGGCAAAGGTCCTAACAAGAGGGGTAAAATTCCTCCATGTTGAACCAACATCTTCTTCTTTTGACGAATGGGAATTTTCTTTTGAACCGTTTGACGAAGAACGTGACGATGTTTGCCTCAGCATTGTTTCTGGTGTTTGGACAAAGGGATCGTGCCTTTCAAAACGTTCAAACAACATTCGCACACGGTATCGATGACCTCTTTGAAGGCTGTTTGAATGAGTTTATTTCGCAGGGGTGGAGAAGCTTTGGACAGGACAGATAACATGTCCCCATGTTTGACTAAACGAGAGGCAGTCCTTTCCTTTTCTTTCCTTTGGGTTTAGAAGACGGATGTTTTCTAGAGGGTGACAACTTTGCTTGTTGGTTCCGGGACATTCACCAAACATACACTAACGTCAATTTCTAAGCACACGCACTTTTATCTTTATTTTTGGACTATCGCTTTGTTATAAAGGTGACAATGTGTTTTCCAAAATCGCCAAGGAATCCTCCCCTTTGGTGACTCCTCTTTTTCTTTGAACGGCTGTGTCTTTCCTTAGGGTAACGTCGATGCTTGGCTAACCGCTTTGTCGGATGACGAGACTGTCTGTCTCTTTCTTTTTTGGACAGGAGAATGACGATAGTGACAGTTTGCACTTCTTTGAGTTGACATTTTCTGGGAGTTCACTGATACCCCTACTTCGTCGCAGGCCTTTTTTATACTGGAATGCGACGCCACTGATTGTCTTTACGTCGTATCAACTTGAGGACAGGCAACACACGTCGTGCAGGGGTACGCAACGGACTAAATCGAGCCAGTTCTTGCTTGGACAAATCCAGTAAACTCTGTAACATGCCCGATCTCTCTTGGACTTTGATTTTGGGAGCAGTTACTTTATGAGTAGCTGCCACTGTCACTAAAGACTAGGGTCCCGCCATTGAAGAAGTTATTGGAGACACGGGCTTCCATGGTGTCATCAACGGAGAAGTGGATGAAACTGAGGCTACCGGAGACGCGGTCACCGTCGTTGCAGGCCGTAGTTTGCGAGTGTAAAGTTGCGTCCTGGCCGAAGTGCCTCTCTTGCGACTAGTTTTCAGTGGGCTTTTCTTTTTCGGAGGACTTCTCTGTTTCTTTTTCTGGGGGCTTTTCTTTTTCGGGGGTTGTGACCTGGTCTTGACACCGTTGCTCTTTTTCTTCTTGGGGCTTCGTTTGACTTTTTTCTTGGGGAGAACTTTGGGAGCATTAGGATCCCATCTTAAGAGGGAGCGAATGATGACCCCTCCTAGAGTACCGCTCCCTCCAGGTTTTAAAATGATTTGCTTTTTGGTTTGAGTGTCGATGCGGGGATCGGCCAGCTGGGTCAAAGCTACTTTGTTTCTATCAAAAGAAGCGTTTGGTTTGATGAGGAATCTGAATGATGCCTTGCAGTAATTGACGTGCTGTCACTGTGAACCATCGTAAGACTTCTTTGAGACTGGCTTCTAAGACACAAGCACGTATTTGTGGATTTTTTTTCGCGACTGATGCCATACAAGGCACGAATCAATTTGACGGGAAGAAGAGACTGAAGGGTCGTCATGTTCAGACTGTATGAGACAGACGAAAAGTGTCTGAGGTTTGTATATATTTTTTGGGGGTTAAGTCGAGGACTGCGACGTGTACAGGACAGGCCCTCCGTCTTGACACCAGTGGTGAAACAAATGGGTACGAAATCGCAAATAATCGGGGGTAGTAGGTTTCAAATCGACGAGTAAATAGGCGTGTGGAGTTTGAGTGGCATCGTCGTACGCCTGAATGAGCCAAGGCGTTCCTAACTGTTTGGCTAAGACTTGCACTTGTGATTTATCTCGAGGGCTTTTAAACAAGACCACGTAATGAGCATTGAGACTGATGGTGCGATGGGCTTTACTTTGTTGAAACAAATTTTGAGTGATGTAAACGACACTGGCATTGCGATGATGACCTTTGCGCGTAAACCAAAGTTTAATTTCTTCTTCGTCTTCTCCTAACATGTCGATGAAAATGACCAAATGGGTTTGACGGGAGTCAGACACGATTCCGTCGTCTTCGTTAGGAATGCCTTCCACAAACACGATGGAATCGCCTTGACTTTCTCGCAAGAGGCTGTACGCCGATTGCCACTCTTTGTAACACCACACGATGCGTTGAGGTGGACGATCGATCAAATGATGTTTATGTTCGATCAAACGTTTAACAAATTCGGTTTTGCCTGAACTGCTAGGTCCAGCAATGAGCATGTTAAAGGGATGGCAAAGATACAAAGCCTCCTAACTGGCACGATCTATGTGTTCGTCGATGACTTTGAAAGTGGAGGAAGAGGGAGCAGAGACAGCAGAGGTAGCCATTGTGTCAGGAATATCACTTGTGACACGAAAACAGACAAGACAAGAGTTTGTATACTTTTTTCAGGACACTTTTATTGATGTTTTAAAAATGAACACGAAAGACAAAAACACATAAAGCCAAAGGCTTAAGTACAACGATAAAATGCACATGAAAACGATCAAAGTGGAATAGAAACAGGTTTCTGTACAACATCTTCTGGGTAATGTTCTGACAAGTTCAACTGGGGGTAATGTCACAGAAGTGGCCTCCCGAAAGGGACTTTCAGGAATGTCCATGACAGTCCTGTCCTGGGTGACGGGTTCTTCTGGTACTGTCACCAACACAGGTTGAAAAGTGACTTTTTACTTTGGACGTTGAAAGGAAGGATCACAACTCTCGAGCATACTGGGCCACTTCTTGGGTCCAAGCCTCAAAACCCCATTTTTCCAGGCACGTACATCTGTCCAGTGGGGGTTTAAGTCACAAGCTACACACACATCGTCATACACGTCTTCGGTAGCTAAAAGTTGAAGAATCTTTTTTTCCTGTAGAGGTCGAGAAGTATCCAGATGAAAACGTAAGGCTTTGAGCAAATGAGTCTCTCGTGAACATTTAAGGCCATTCCGGTGGTAAGTACTGTTCGTAAAGAGTCCACAAGGAATCGGCTGGTAAACGAAATCCCAGAAAACAAGTCACTAAGACACACACCACTTGTCGACCCAAATTCAACGGAAACAGTTCTTGCAATAATTGATGGTAATCATCCACGGTTTGAATACTGTCAGTGAGTTCCTTCCATGGAATCTGTTCAATCACTTGTGATATAAGCCGTGGCATGGCAGCCTGTTTTTATACTCTTTTTCTCGGATGCACTAAATGTACTTTCTAGCCAGAGATCATCGTTCACCAGTAGGAAATTTAAATGTTGCATACTGTAACCTACAGTCCAGAGTTCGTTTAGAAGTTTCCTCTTCCACTAAGCATATTCCACGTAAATGATGTTGGTAATCCTTTAACTCTTCTTCTTCAATTCGTTGCACTAGGTGAATCTCGAAGTAACCAAAATTAAGAACATGTCGATCATTTGCGACCTCAAAGTTTTGAACAATGTCTGACCACTGGAACAATTTCTTACGAATCAGTTCTCTTATAGCATTCAGGTACCAGTGGTTCAAAAACCGGTGACATAACGGATGCAATTGTTCTTTACGTTTGACTTGTATTTTGACCAGTTCTCGGTAAATGCGTTCTCTCAACTCCACAGGCAAACCACGAGTTTTCTCTTGTAAAGTATCCATTCAGGGATTACTGATATCGTCCTACTAAAGGTAAATAGTGATAACTGGGAGACCATCGGGCATGTTCCAGGTAGGCCGAATCTTGTGGTTCCCAGTGGTGAAGTGACACACGCAACTGAAGCACTTCACTTTATCCCCTTCGCCCAAGAAGAAAAATCCGGCTCTGGCTAATTCTTCAGGGGTTGATCCTCCCAGATATTTAGGCCATTTTCCTTTGAACGATTGAAAACGATTTTCAAAGTTGCAGTATTCAGGCAAGTGGATAGGGAACGAATATTCGTCTTTCACAGGTTCGTTTCGATTAGGGTAAGGTCACATCGACAGGAGTTTGCTCAGGACTGGATGACAGCCGTAGGGTGGTAGACGTGAAGGTTGACATCCACATTTACCATGAAAACCAGTAAAGTGTCCACGATAAGGAGCAGCATCGCTTTCGCATACCTCAGGTTTGACACGCACAGCATCACTTTCCATGATAGGAGTAGTGACACTAAAGTTCCCATGATGCTTTCCTGCATCACTGAGGTCACAGCGTACAGCATGACTCACATCGCAAGGCTCAGCATCGCATTCCACTTCAGAGGCCCCAAACTTGAATTGTGCCTGTCTGAACTTGTTTTGTATTTCTCTGAAAGTATTCATCTTGTTCGGTTGGTCTTGGTAGTCACAATGAACTATTGATTTTGCATATTGTCCCTTTTAATACTAGTTGCAATGAAGTCTCAAGCTTGTACATCGTTCCTTTTTATGTCTAGTTATGTCTTCTGGTGAGTGGCTATCCTCTTACAACCAATGTTTTATACCAACATGTCCATACGGCAAAGTAAAGTGATTGGGAAGACGCAATCGCTTCTGGTACACGATTTGATAGACTTTTTCCAAGGGTCGACTGATGATTTGGTGAGTGGGTAAACTTACAGTTTTATGCGGTTTAAGGGTGGTCATTTAAAGTCTTCATCCTCTCCAGATTGCAAGACTTCTTTCAGTACGCCAAAGTTGACCACTGGTGCGATAATTCAGAGACAATCCTTTCACTTTACACTCCGTGTGTACTTCTCCTTGTTTGTCCCGGTATTCGTAGCCGTAATTTTTAGGACCGCCACTAGCGAAACTTAAAGTTTTCTCGTCGGGGTGTTCATCTGTCCAGGCTCCTAAACGGTCTCCTTCGATGTCAGGGTGATGTTGACCCGGGCACTCGATGTAAATGCAACTGTCCGTGTCAAAGTACAGGACGCGTTCCCCTAACAGTTCTAAAGCTTCGTACAATTTTAAGCGAACATAAGCTGTTACGTAAGCCGCAATCATGACATTTCCAAATTCGTCGGCTTCTACAAAGTCCAGATCTTCTTTGTAATTGACCAAGATCAAATCCTCGCGAACGACGTCCACGTGTTTCATGTATTTGGTTTTGTCGTGAATCATCTGGAAGTAGAGGGAAAGTTCTGTCAAATACTCCGTCTTGGGTAGACACGGCCGTTGTGCCATTTTGCCCAACAAGCAATTTAACATCACTTTGGCAAACGATCGCCTGCCTTCGTTTTTCTCGATGTGATCTAAAGTGATACCTTCCTGATCCCAGTATTTGTCTTTGAATTTCTTTTCGTCTTAGGGAGTGTGCTTCAGTTTCAAAAACGCATCCACGTGGTCTGTGAAAATGCATTTCTGAGTGGGGTCACCCTTGTGGTATTGTTGTTTCTTCGGAAAGTGGCAAATTTCGTACACTTCTAACAGATGGTATCCCATATCCAGAGCTTTGAACAATTCCACGCTAACCCACGTCCCCGTCAAGGCGCGTTCTTCCTGAGTGTGCTGACAAGGTTGGTCTTGGTTGCACGTTTCGGCACAAGTACGGCACAAGGGAAACATCAGCTTGCCTTGACAATGGTGAGGTAACACGGGATGGTACAAGTACATGGGAGGCAAGACTTTACATTTGATCAAGCCTTCGTATTGTCGAATATGGTCCAGGTCAATGTGTTCCGTCAGCAATTGTGGGTGCCCTGCAGGAAAGCGACAATATTTGCACACGTAAGGATACAGGGACCACACGTCCAAATATTTGATTTCTACTCCTTTCTCTTCGTCGGCTTGGTACAGCAAACACGTAGCATTGGTCCTTCCTCCGTACAAACTATCCCTCGGGTTCAGGGGGTCCACCCACTGGTAACTTTCCACGATGCGTTTAAACTCGGGATCGATTTTCAAACGGAGATCGTACTCGTGTTCCCACATTTCCACCACTTGGTATCCTTGCTGTTCTAACTTCAAACGTCGCTGACAAGTGTCCTCGTACAAGGCTTCCATGGTTCGTTATAAAAACTGATTTTTAGTGTTAGTTTTCTAAGTCTCAGCCATCTACCGAATACGCTCCGATGGTCTTTTCGCCCCCTCCGTTGCGGGCATGCTAAATCCATTTGTCTTCCTTGTCGCACAAATAATGTAACCAACGTAGGGCTTTGACTGAGTATTGACGTTTGACAAAGTTGGTCGTTTGAGGGCTGATGACAGCCAGGGTGCTTTCAGCCATGAAGCGTTGCCGGTACACTAAAGAACGCGCTTTGGCAAGGGTGCACGCTTCTTTCACAGGATCGACCCCTCCGTGTTCCATGAACAGTTCTCGAAATTTTCCGCAGCAACGCCGTAAAATGTCCACGTCGGAACGACAATACTTTAACATTTCTTCCTGAAAGTCAAAAGGGTCCGAGGCATGGGCCTGGTACCAAGCGTGGAAAGCTTCTCGTTATTCGGTACGTATGTTATCGGGGTCGTAGTCTTTAGCCTCAGGCAAATGGGGTAGAACGGCATGTTGATTGGCTTCGGTATTGAAAAAGTGTGGAAAATAACCTTTAGCCATTTCTGTCATTCCAAACGTTTTAGGCATTCGACTCAAAGGCATGGCCAAGTAACTCATTGAATCTTTAAACTGTACTTGTCCCACTTGCATGGAAATGATTTTGGCTCCGTTCAAAGTGACTTTAGGACGTTCGGTGCCTTGTTCCGTATAGTATCTGAGAAGAAACTGTCCATCGTATCCCGAGAAATTGTGGGCCATGACTGTGGCATAACAAAGACAATCTCCGTATCGTTCGATGTCCTCTTTGCTCCATGTTTCGCCAATGGGGTCTAAGATCCATTGAGCGAAATCGGCTAGCGTGTTCGGTCCTCTAAAGATTTTTCACGCCCTCCAGAAATCTTACTGCAGTGAGGGCAATGACTAAAGATAGGTTCTTTAATGCACTTCTCACACGCTCGATGAGCCACACAGAAATTAGGAATGTGAATGCCAGTCTCTTGCATGCGTTCGAAATCGAAAATGATGAAATTCCCTTTCTTCTTGTGGTCATCATCTTTCTCTTGCTGGGGCTGGTATTTTTGTATGTAGCATTCGTGTTCCAAGTCCACGATTTTGTGACGAATGTGACATTTTTTTCTTTCCTCGACATACGTGTGCCATGGCATTATTGGTACGTATGCCTTGTCCACACGTAGGACACAATCTCAGCAGTTGACAAGCACATTTCTGCTGTGAACCTTGTGTCTTTAGATGTTGTTGGTAACAGTCAGGGTTGACAAACGTGCGCAGACAAGTAGGACAATGCACTCTTTCTTGTCCTTTGTCTAGACAGGGTTGAGTGGCCAAACATCCTGAGCATTTCGATCCACAATGCTTGTGTTGCTCTCGATTTTTATAGCCATAGTCACATTTCTCACAATAATAGCTGTATCCCAGGAATGCGTTGATACTGGTAATGGTATCGAAATGCTCGTCGTGATGATAGACATGAATGTATTTTCCTTCCTTAAAGTCTTTCCCTCCAAACAACAGAGGTCCGCGCACTTCTTGAGGGTGCACATTCAAGGTGTAGCGTGGAGCTAGGGCATCTCTCAATTTTTGCATCTCAGGAATGCCACAGTGTGCGTCTTTGGACAGGCCGGCTTGTTGTAACAGGAGTTCTGCTTCATTTCGTTGTTTGGCTCGGTCGGATTGTTGAATAGTTTTCCAGGCTCTTTTCCATTCTGCTGTGTCGTTCTTGTTGGCATAGGTTCGTCCCACCACGATGGCACAGGCTAAACACATCTGGTCTTGAGGGTTGTTAATTTGGACGAGACTCTTTTTGGTGCTCAGAAGGTCGTCCACCAGTAAGACCTTTTTGCGTCCAGTCCCTTTGGGAGGAGAGACGTGGGTCATGGACAGTGTCGCTTTTCCATCAGTGATGTGAAATTGGTCATTGGATTGTTGCACGTGTTGAATCTTGTCCATGACTTTGGAAGGGGTTAATTCTGCTGGACTGCTAAACTCGATCCAAACAGGAGATTTCAAACCGTCGTGTTGTATGGAAAGTCCCAAGCGATCGTCTTCTTTGGCTTGACATTGTCGCTTTAGTGTGGTGAGCAAAGAGTCCCACATCTCGGTGATGAAACCCCCTACTTTTCTCCAACGGTAAGTCGGACTTGAAATCTTTAAACTTCACCCTGTAAGTGTAAGCCGTGGTTCTAAATTTTCTAGAGGAGCGCTTTTCAGGGTTGACTAAGCGTGGTGAACTTTGGTTAGATGAAGACTATCTGGGTCTGGAATCTGGTTCACTCATGTCATCTTCAAAATCATTGGCATGAATTTGTGTCAAGACTTCAGCTATGGTACGAGGCGATATATCACGTTTCTGCATCTTACTTTCTTCTTCTTTCTTCTCGAATTGATTCGATCGTTTCATCTTGACTGCAAAAAGTAAAATGACAAATGTTAAACGCTATGGGTCACTTTATATCCATGACAGACCAGCGTATATATAAAGGGTGTGTGACTTACCTTCCACTATTCATTTCACTCTCAAACTGAGCAGAACGATGGAAGAACCTACTCCGATCGAACTTTTTATCAGAGCTTTGCGAGGGGTCATCAGAAAATTTTCTTCATACAAGCCGGCGGACTACTCACCCTCCTTTCGATATAAAAGTCAAGATACTTGCTATATCTGTAAGAATAAAGGGCATTGGTCTTCAGAGTGTCTAGACCGTCAAAAAAGCAAAACAGGGGCTAGAAGAGACAAAAGTCAAGATACCTGTTATTATTGTCAAGAAAAAGGACATTGGTCTCCAGATTGCCCTAAGGAAAAACAGGAGCAAGAAGAAGAGGGTAGTTATGGAGAGGAAGAAGAGGAAGAAAGCTGACAGGTGAAAAAAACAGAAACAGGAGAAAAAAAGAAGGGAAAAAAGTGAGGATGAAGAGGAGGTAAAAGCTATGAAAGTGAAGAAATTTAAAAAAAAAACAGAGAGAGTAAACAAAGACAGAGAAGAAGACTATGAACTTTTTAATGTGTTATGTTGTGAATTAGATTGTAAAATTTGTACCAGAATATACAGTCTATAAAACGTAAGTGTCTCTTGGTTTTGATTTTTAGAATGAGAATCTACACTCACGCACTCATACATTCACACGTACCATAAGAGTAAAAAAGGGTTTTTTGAGTTTTAGTTGATGTTGGCAATTGAAATACTATCTCTTTTCGAGAGAAATGGGTGGCCCGGCGAAGGGTCTTTTGGGGTATTTGTTGATTCAAACAATCAACTTTAACTGTCTTAAGCCTTTGCCACGGCCAAGGCCTACTTCTGGACTGCGTACTGTCAATGATGATGATTTGGTAGAAATCACTAAGGATAGTATGGTAGGTGTAGTCACAGGGTTGGATTGTTTAACTCGGGAAGGTCTTTTTCTCTTCGGTCGTAATAAAGAAGTTTGATACATTTGTTTCAGACATCTTAACTCCGCTAAAATGTCTAACAGTACCGTAACGGTTTGACTTTCACACCCTTGTTTCTTTGCTACTTCTTCTTGTTGTTTCCTTCTTACCTCTTCTTCTTGCCGCTGTTGCTGTAGGAGAAAAGCTTGTTCTGCTTCCTTTTGCTGCTGTATAAATTTCTCCAATTCTTCTTTTTGTCTCTGTTTAAAATTCTCCACATGTGGTAAATAAGGAGAAGGTGGCGAATTTACTGGTTCCGGAACAAATTCTTGCTAAGTAAGAAAATCCACAAAATCCCAATTTAAATTCACCTCTTCTGGAAGTAAGTCCGGGTTCCCTTGGGTAGTCAATGCTATTCCATTGCTTTTCGTTGCCACGGCCGGTGCACCCCAATTCATCGTCTTCTGAGTTTCCGTCATGTTTGAAAACTGTCGCATGGATTGACTGCGCCCAGACGCTAGCGATTCTATATAGGGAATGTGACGTCACAGACTGGTCTCTTCGGATTGGACGTGGAGTGACTGAATTTTGTGACGCGTGTTTGGATTGGTCAATGAACTCAATCCGTTTCGATCCTCCCTTTCCCTATAAATAACCGCAGTTCGCTGCATTCCTTCACATGTTCTCGTCACCAAGATGTGGACCAACGTGGAATCCTCTACTCTAGTCTCTTCAATGCTGTTCCGGTAGGACTTACCGATGTATGTCCGATCCTCGTGGACTATTGTCAGGATGACAGATACAAGCGTGTGGAAGAGAAGAATCTACGTAGAAAGGCAAGGTTGTTTAAAGAGGGTTTTAATTTACGGCCCAGAAGTGAGACAAAGTTTAAGGAAAAGAAGAAGACCAATGCCATGCCCTCTATGTTAACATGGAATAAGGTACATAAATTAAAGGTCCATGTCTTACTGAAATTGACATTCAATGATATTTCTTCGCTGCGATTTACTTGTGATTTTCGTTGAGGATTCATTATTTTGGCAAGACCGATATACTTAGATTTTCTTTCAAAATGTACTGAACAATGATGTTACGAATAATATCTGCTGCACTCTGTATCATGTGAAGGTTTTACTGGATGAAAAACGCAACATGTAGCGGTTATTAGCAGCAAAATCCTTACAGACTTCATGATTTCGTCTGAGTAATTCCGTTATTAAGGAAATAAACTGTCTTTATAAATATGCATATGACTGAAATTTGCTGTCTATTCGGACATATGGAGAAATTGTCGCAGTAGTATGGTGTACTTTGTTGTATTTGTACTTATTATTACTGCTGTTACAACTAATTCTTCTAAGATCAGGGTTATTATTTCTTATATTCAGGCCAGTTGCATTAGGGACTTACAAAATAGCAACTACTACTATTACAGACAAGCAAAATATGTACGTATATAAAAATTGTTGCTGAAATTTCTATAGTTATTAATTTAGTAATAGTCATATTCAAAACAATTATGTTTATGAATATTAACTAGTGTTAATTGTGTTACCTGTAGTTGCAGTATTTGTATTTGTACCATATGCCAACATTAAAATGGAGAGCAGGAGAAAGGTCAACCCCGAAAAGGACGCCATCCCCATTAATAAAGGAATATTGTTTACTCAAGACAAGAAGATAGGAGCGTTGCTCATCCGAGAATCTCCTGAACAGGAATGGATGATCGTGAGTGCCAAGTTAAGAACAAAGTCAGAGAAGAGGATCCTTTGTCCAGGCAGCCGCAAGAAAGGAAAGCATATCACACCAAACAAGCGAATGAAGGTAAATTTGAAATGTTTATTTATGCGTATACACGTTTCCTCTGTATGTATGTATGTATGTATGTATGTATGTATGTATGTATGTATGTATGTATGTATATAGCTAGGTCAATATGCATACAATCTCTACAGCAATAAATGTGCATCTATAACTAAATGCCCTCCATTTCTTAGTTGCAAGTTCGACATATTTTGTACAGTATTAATTGCAATTATGGACTTACGTTATAATAGTTATGTATTGTTTTGCAGGAAGCAAATCATACCTCACCCCCTGTCTCTGGTCCTGTTCAGGAGGAAAAGGATACTTACGGCATCGTGTCCCAACCCACCAAGGCGTCGTCGCACACATACGCGGAGGTTGCATCTATGCCTGAGAAATCACAGATACCTCCTGCTCTTCCGACCCTCAACAGCCTGGATTACGATTCGTCGTCTTCCACTTGCAGTGAAAGATTTGTTCCAAAAGTTACAACTGTAAAAAACCGTACAGGCAATACGATTCGTTTGACGCGTATACAATATCGTTTTCCAAAAATCAATAATGACCAAAATGCTAAGAGTAAGATAAGTGCGAAGAAGACGGAAAGTAATCCACCCGCCCTCTGAAACATCTTCAACCTACCTGAGTACTTTTTGTGAGATGAGTTCCAAACAGAAACCTGATTCTAAAGCAGCCAGATAGGAATTCAACTTGCCCATCAAATCAATCGACCCCGGGGAGGAAGAAGGTACAAGAAGGCGAGAAAAACGGAGGAAGTCCAAATAAAGGGTTTCAACGTCTTCTGACACGGATTGTGATTCTCACTTATCCGCCTTACCATCACATAAAGTATATTATAAAGACAAAGTAAGCATGTCCACCAAAACCAAAAGATAAACACGATCTATAAATGTTATTATGCCCAAAGCAAGATATTATAGAACATTTGATCTGAACGTTTGTCCGATGTTAACCTACTTTGATGATTGCATGCACAACATTCGAAAACTGTCAAATCACTACCGAAGTCAGGTTGTTGCAAACGTCAATCAGGTGTTGTACAAACTACACCCAGCCGGTGAAAATCTAGACGTCTTGACAAATCGGACTCTCTTCGTGAATACTTTGCCGAGATGCCCAAAGGGTTGTCTCCATCCACAAGGCAAGATTACATAAAGTCCATGAAGATATTTGTGCAATTTTCGACCAGAGTCAGACAGTTTGTCGGAAGTACCCGACGTTGTCCAAGGATAAAAGCAAACAACGAATGGCATAGAAGAATGCAGCTCGATTTCGTGGCGATTTAAAAAGTGTGTAAATTCCTGATATTCTACACCTGGTGGAGCAGATGAAAAACAGGCTGTTAGCCTTATGAACAGAGGCAGGGAAACACTGTTAAATTATTCCATTTGTAAACTATCAACTGCTATTTTAAAGCGTTGATAATTCTAAAGAACGCACAACACGCATCAGTCTACAAAAATATGACTCAAAAAGAGTTTCAAGACCCAGTACAGAATGAGATCTCTGATGGAAAGACAAGAGTAACCATCAGCGTGGTTGTAAAACAGGACAGCGAAGACCAAGTTTGCACGCGTATCTTTGACTTAAGAGAGTGTGGATTGATTGAAAACTACGTAAAACATATACGTTCAAAATATGCCACAAAGTCCAGTCCAGACTGTGTAATTTTAATTAGTAATGGCAAAGCGATTTACAGTGGACGCACATATCTGGAATCTGATCTAAAACATTGTCGTTTGAAAATAACCGCGATTAACGTTCGACAAGCATTCGAGACTGAATCCACGAAGTGTCACATTTAACAATGTGCCACTATCATGGCTTATCTTCAAGACTCTTCAAACTGTGTGCACTAAACTTCTGCGCCATTAAGGTCAGCTTCAGCACCGTTGATATCGGTTGAAATTAACCAACATCCATCATAGCAGCAATACCAGGAAAAGGAAGGTACAATGAAGTCTAAACAGCCTTTGCATCTGACATGCCTCGAATTTGCTTTTCATGTCTACGTATCGAGCCTGCTCAAAAACCATCCGGTAGATCGGCTTAAGTCACCCAACGCATATGGCCAGGAATGGTTGGTTTGGCATTTTTCCTTTCCGACATAACTGTCCACAAGAACCCGGGCTTTGGTTTTACCAGCTTGCAGTCTCGCCAGTTTTACTCTCCCAGGGTTCCCGTCCGTGAAGATGTCATCAATTCCACATGAGAATCAATTCATTCTGAACAGGCCCAGTTCGAGGAACTAGAACTTGGTCTAATTTAATAAAATAAAAGTTAACCGCATCATATCTCAAAGCACGATTTTCTGTCCCTATAATTTAATATTTAATTCCATCATTTGTGTTTGCTTCGACAGAAAAGGCTCATTCTAAGTATGTTTATTACTAGTCGCTAGCCAATATTTTTAAATGTGATTTTGTTTACATTATAGTTTATATCAAACTCTCAACTCTGTTCCCCGTAATATTCTTCTATCACTGCGACAATTGCATTCGCTTGATCAGAAAGGATGCCTTCTGTTTAGGCTAAATGCCCGCAAGCTAATACGTTTCAAATTTTGCAAGTATTTTTGTTTAAATTAAATTTGCATTTTAAAATAAGTCCCACTGTGACGCAATTGTTCAGTAAGGAACAACCACTTGTAAATAATCCCTCTCTTTCTCTGACCCGAATAATTATATGAACACATTCGATATTTAAAAATGTTTTATTATATTATACGTGCAACAAGAATCTTTTACTTTCGCAACAAAATTTAATTTTATATTTTAACAATCTGCAGCTATCAGAGAACAAAGCACACAATAATTTCATTATTGTGAGGCAACTGACGCTTTATATACCAAACGAGAAGTGACGTACGACAAAGAGGCCATAAATTGTATAACCCTAAGTAAATGACATATCTGACTGTTGTCTTATAACTGTATTTAATTGATTTTAGATCGTTCGTCATTTGTCTAATGTGTACTGGAGGAAAGTTAAGATGAACCAGAAATTACCGTATAATAACTGGCTATTAGTCTAAAGACGTTTGCTGTCCGAAGTGTGGATTCCACATCATTATTAATAAGACCTTGGAGATTAATATAAACATATTTATCAATTATTTGGTGAAAAATTATGGATTTAATTATCTTCAAGATGGCAATATCTGACCTCCTTTTCCCCTTGTCCCCATAAAAGACAAGAGGAATTTATGTTCTCTAGCCATAAAAATACACAAAAAGACAACAACACAAAAACACAAAAAGCACACAAAAAATAAGAGTATGACATTAAAACTATCGCCTGGTTGTGAAAATGAGTTTTTGTTCCAAGCAAATGGTATATAAAACGATAGATGAGTTTCCTACATTTAAACAAATACAGATTTATTTAAAGCTTAGCTGTGTATAGGAATAAAAAGTGGACTTAATTAAACATTTATAGCATTCTGGCTAGACGAGAGGCATTTCAGCAACAGAAGCACTTTTATTGAAGCAATGGCTGAATTTTTTGTAGTAATTTCTCGGTAAAACGTGTCAAAAATTGACACTGCTGAGGAGTCCCTTTAAATCCCCCACCCAAAACGTACTTAGTCCTAACGCAAAAACTTTGAAGCTATTTCAGTCTTTCTTTATCCAAACGATGCAACTAATTATGGGTGAAAAGGATGCTGGAAAATATGAATGTCAGTGGAAACATAATGCAAGCGTATATTCACATGTATACACTTGCTGGGTATAAAAAGGCAACTTTATACATACAGAGAAGAGACACTACCGCAGGAGTCCAATTCTTATCCCAACTCCCAAAATTCACCCTATAGCCATGTAAATTCTACTATCTTGTGGGCAGTAGAAAAACAAATTCATCTTCCAAAACAAATTTGTCCTGCAAACGCCATTATCCACAGGGACCAACCCAAGAGACTAAAATCTTGGGTGGAGGTAAAAAGTAGGAAGCATGTTTCAAAAAAATAGAACTCAATTTCTAAATGCTATCGTAGATAATGCTGTTGCACTATCAACCTACAGATACTCGAAACAGGACCATATATCTTACATAATTGACCGTTGGGACTTCGTACAATCTTAAATAAATGACGGTTGGGACTTCGTATAATCTTACATAAACGACAGTTGGGGCTTCGTACAATCTTAAATAAATGACAGTTGGGACTTCGTACAATTTTACATAGACGACAGCTGGGACTTCGTACATTCTTGCATAACTGACCGTTGGGACTTCGTACAATCTTACATAAATGACAGTTGGGACTTCGTACAATCATACATAAATGACTGTTAAGACTTCGTACAATCTAACATAAATGACAGTTGAAACTTCGTACAATCTTACAAAAATGACAGTTGAGACTTCGTACAATCTAACATAAATGACAGTTGAAACTTCGTACAATCTTACAAAAATGACAGTTGAGACTTCGTACAATCTTACATAAAAGACAGCTGAAACTTCGTACAATCTTACATAAAAGACTGTTGGGACTTCGTACAATCTTACAAAAATGACGGTTGAAACTTCGTACAATCTTACATAAAAGACTGCTGGGACTTCGTGCATTCTTACATAAATGACAGTTGAGACTTCGTACAATCTTACATAAATGAATGTTGGGATTTCGCATAGGCCTGATTTTACATAAATGAAAGTTTGAATTTGGTATTTGGTACAATCTTACATAAAGGACTATTGGAACATCTTACACTCTTACATACATGACTGTTGGGACTTCGTACAATAGGTAAATGACCCTTGGGACTTCGTTCAATCTTACATATCAATCGCAATTCCAAATGTTGTAATACGCACCAGATAAGCTATTGTATAATGGCCCATGTAGTTCAGGAACGGACAATTTTCGCATGTTGACGTGCTTTTCAAGTCAAGTCAGTGCACTCTGCAAGTACCATATAGACTTATCGGTGATTGTAGATTGCAAATCTCTTTAACTGTCATTGTCAACAATGACTACTGAAAATGGATTAAAACAGCAACGCTAGTTGCAGCAGTTACTTCCCTTGTGCTGAGCAACGATCCTGACCATTCGGCTTCGTTTCTTACAAATCTAGCCTTTTGGGTAGATACTTCTCCACCTTACTAAACTGCTGATTAATTATTTTCTCTATTTGATAAAATCATTTTATATGTTTAGATGTTAAAAAAGATATTTGACTTTTAAACTTGAGGCAAGGTTTCCACAACCCTGTTGGATATTGCATTTCAAGTCATGACTTAAATTAGAGTCTTGGGCGAGCCTTGCGGGTATTAGCTCACCAGAAACTGCCGTTTTCTCCTCACATTTAACAAAATCCCCCGTATTTTGAACATCATATAAGGACAGAGGTATATACATATAAACTATCCCACTGTCAGCTCAACCGAGATGCAAATTTTTTTTAGAGTCGCTGTTTGACGTCCGAGGTCGTAGCAAAGACAGTTGGTAGTGATGTACTCCGTCTTTGCTTTGCATAATGGGGGAGAGTAAACGTGGGTGTCAACCTAGACTATCAAGTTGTTATCTGCTTTTTTTTTGTATTTCGATCAACCTTGTTTTGTGAGGAGGTTCGCTGTTAGCTTCCCGTGGGTCGGTGGTACTTTGGAGTTGTCCCGTTTTCTTCTTCCTTCTTGCTGGGCGCCTTGTATTGTTTATCATGTACAGAAAAATGACTACAACTATAACCTGGATAATTAAGTAGCTCATTCTTCGCGTATAACCGAGATTGCTGTGGATTATATAATTGGTATTCGGATTTCGACAACACTTGGAGGAAAATCTCTTTTCCGAGTTTACGTATCGTTTATTGAAAATTACATTGACGGGAAATAATGTCAATGGAGCTGTTGGTACAACTGTAGAAGGAACAGGTGATGATAGGCATGAACTGAGCTGCACTTGTAACTTTTTATTACGGAGGCTGTGGTCAGGAGCCTTTAATTGTGGCCGATATAAAATATAGGGAAAAGTTGTAATAACCTCGGGTACCGAAGGCTTTCCTTAGTAAATATCAGACACGTGTCAGAGTCAAGAACATAACTGCGAGTGTATGTACATGTGACGTGTTTTGTATATTTCCCTTTAAACGATTTTCTATTTGTTTATGTGAACGTGGTCTGATTTCTCCATTGTGACATGAATATTCGATCGAGACGATTTTTTTCTAATGTGCCCTGATTTTTCTACCAGAGGTTTCTACTGCTACCAGCTATTTCTATCTAGATACTACGAGTAATATAAAGTCCAATTTTGTACAGACTCTGGCAAAAAAGATTAAACAGTTGACGTCCAAAAATCGGCTAAAGCTAAACGTGAACGATAGACGGAAAGCAAAGAATATAATCGGTGAATAGTCTAAGGTAAGTCTGTTGCTTAAAAAGATAATAATATTCTTCTGATTACTTTTTTCTCTCTCTTTAAGTGTACTAGATCCCCGGTAGTGTGTCTCTTGAGAGACTCTCCGGCAAGAGCATGGACTTGCCCTTGCGTGCGTGTGTCAGTGAAGTACTGGATATTCCGAGATAAATGATCTTGACATTGCACAGGAGTGAGAACAAAAATCATATTTTAACTGGCCTTCAATAGACGTAGATAACGTTATAACCATGAAATTCGAAGTTATTTTTAAACGATTATGGAGCCATGTTTTTAGTACCGCTGTCTTCTTCCGATAAAGACAGACCGTGTCCATATCCAACATGCCGTTATTTTTTTCTAATGTGTTATTTTCCTTTGAATTGGGGAGGAGAATTATGAAACTGTTAATATTTGCGAATAATCGCAGAATACAGTAGAAGGTAAACGTAATCCGCTGACATCGAGCGGAATCCAGTACGAAATCGATATTTCAATCTGTTAAAGAGTATATTTCGTATGCCAATACGTCTGATCATGAAAACGAATCTGCTTGCAACGAGCGAATAAGAGATATATTTTACCCACCTAATGAAATACGTCCGATACTCACCCGTTTTGAGCAAATATCCTCCATTTTTATGTCGTTAATCATTTTATGAATACACAGATATAAATATTGTTTCAGCAATATTTCATAAGCTAAATGAAACATTACGGCAAAATGCCAAGAAAACTGTTGGGTAATTTGATTACACCGAATGATTTTAACAACGGCCTTCTACTAAATGTACATAGTTGTCATTAACCGCGGACAAAATAAGGAAAGCAAAATTTGTACTCTCGCCCTGCGTTTTAGATGGACCAGTAACGAATCTTAAAACGAATTTGAGGAAATGGCTTTTCTGCTTTCTTTCAGATCATAGACGTGTACAAAAATGGGTTCAGTGCCAGATTATCCATTAAGCGCACTAAGTACATGCCTAGGGCACCTGAAAAAAAATTCAAATTAATTGTTAATGATCGAAATGAATTAATGATATATAACTGACCTAGGGATAGAGTAGGAAAAATAGTTTCCTTGATTTGGTGTTGTGGTTAGATTTTCACAAGGTGAAGTACTGAGTACTGGCGCTACGCTACGGAAATGTAATGCGGAGAAACCATCCCGTTGTTAGGTTGCCATGCATTTGTGAAGTTATGATGCAGATGTGTATGTTGTGATAGTTGTGGTCATTCATTGATAAGAGGAAAATTAGTTAAAGTCTGGGCGCGTTGGAATTTTCAGTCGTTACGGTTGTTGTCGAGAAGACCTTGGAAATAAGAGAAGAAAAAAAAGTGATTTCTAGCAGAATTCACGCCAGGGTTGGATTCGCTCGGTAGAAAGACTAATTACAATATAAACCAGAATAGACACCACATTCTAATAGAAAATATCTACATTTACGTATGATGATGATTCCCACAATACTACGCCATGGAGAGTATCCAGATTTTGCATGTATTTCGATTTGGAATGATGGCAACACTGGTATTTCTCCATCTGTTTAGCTTTTTGATACTTTTTGTTGCGGTTCACATTTAGTAGGAAGCGGGAGTGAGGTGGGTGGGAATCATATTATTGTCAGTGTTTAGGGCCTTGGAAGGCCCTTATCCAGCCCTGCATGGGTTGTGGCCATTTATTGTGAAATACACCGTGCTTACATTCAAATGAAAAGAATTCCAAGTTCCAAATTTTCAGTAATACCTTAAGTACATGATAAACATACACTGAAACGAATGGCATCTAATGCCCCAGAAATCTTACACTGAAACGAATAGAAGCTAATGCCCCAGAAATCATACACTGAACTGAATGGAAGCTAATGTCCCAGAAATCTTACACTGAAATGAATGGAAGTTAAATCATACACTGAAACGAATGTAGCCTAATGTGTGAGAGATGTGTACACAATAGTTTGTTATTCAACATATTTTGGAGATGACCAATAAGCAATTGATAGATTAATAAGTTAGAGAAGAACGAAGTAGATGATATTGCAGGTAGTTATAGGTTACTGCATTTGTATGGGAAAATATGGACGAGTTTTTCGAATGGAAATACTGCACGACCTTGGGAGTGCAGTGTATCCTTCCAATAAAATGAGTTCATATTTTCCCATACAAATGCAGTAACCTTTTTATTATATGCTAATGTTTTTAATTCTACCTAATACTTAATTATATTAACAAAATACACTACACGAAACAAAGAAAACGAATGTATGCCGCATTCCAAACTAAATACACAAGCGCATATTCATCATTACACAACAATAACATTATTACTGCGTACAAAACTCCGCCCAGATAAATTTGAACTTAGTCGCGCGCTCGACATAACTTTCAAAAGAAAATGGCGTGTCTAGTTAAAATTGAAATTTGGAGTCATATTGTGAATGAATGTGCATTGCAACAACTTTTCCATTTGATCTGGAATGAATATATTTTGGTATTTTATTCGATTCTACAAAATTTCGTGATTATGGACTGGATTTGTATGCGACAATTCCACGTGAAATACATGGGATTGAAGAAGATAGGGAGAAGCGTGTTGATATCTGCAAATGTGTTTCTGTTTCTGTCATTGAATGTTTGAAAAATATGAAGTCTTTCAATTGCAATTATCAAAAAGCCGCTATGGATTTTAATGCTTATTTCATTTTGAGTGCAATAAAGAGGATGTAATTGCACGTTTCATCGAAATTACAGTACAATTTCGAAATGTGTAACCAAGATTGACAATCTATGATATGTCTCATGTAATTCGGATTTGCAGAACTAAGAAAGTACGTTTTGAGGAAATTCAGGATGTAAAACTGTAAGCATATTTTTTTGCCATTCTTATCACCAGCTAAAGAAGACAGTATATGACGTATCACTTGTATGTTATTTGTAAGGACCCTTTCTTGCGTCTGTTGTATACTGTAGCTAGCCTAAATCCGAAACATTGTATCGGCGCGGAATGTGCCAAAGCGGCTGGTATGTGGCAGTCCACGAAACGTCTGTTTTAGTTCATTCAGAAACAAATTTAAACAACCACAACGTAAAGCTCCTCATACGCGAGTGTACATGATTTGTTTACAAATCAAAAGTGCTAGCGTCTGCGTCCATTGTTTGTTTACAATAGGAAGTAGTTCCTTTATGCACGTGAATTATATGTGTATTGGCGCGCGGGTTCAGTATCGGGTAATATTGCATGATTCTGACAATGTAAAGTTAACAGGGAAGAAAAAAAATGAGCATAAAATAATTTTCCATATGAGTTCAGATTTCGTCTCTGTCTCACTTGGTGACACTACTATATAGTTTATAATTTTATTATTTTAACCTTCTAGTCATCCTGAATATCAGTGTAACCGGAACAGGAAATCCACTTAAGATAACCCTGGGCATGAGCAGATAGGTGTTCTTATTTATACCTTTGACTATTTCCACGACCATCTGCAGTTTGATCAGCCACTACGAACATTACGGTCACCTTTATTATTTTGCTTTCATTCGGGTCACAGACGAATACAAAGATACATTACGCCATGTTTACATCCGAATAAAAGCTTAGCTGAAGGATTCACATTTTCAGCAACAGATTTAGTATATTGCAACCGTATATGGAAACCAATTGGAGGAAACGCCTCCAAGTTGCATAAAGTTTGTTTATTTGTTTTGTTATTTAGCAATATTTACCATGATGAATAGCACTATCAATGTGGTGATAATTACGGATACAAAATAAAGCCAGAAAAGAACGAAGTCGATGGAATTGGAGACATTATTCCATGTAACTTCCAATTTTGTAATCTCCTCACTTGGCGCTAGTACTTTCAATTTTATCGCTTGAACCGTATTCTCGTCCTTAGTGTCTGTGCACTCGGAAATGGAAACAATATGTCCAGTTTGAGCTTGCGCAGCCGGGCGTACTTTATTACATCTTCTGCTTCGAACTCTGCTCACAACCATGTGCAGTTTGATCAGCCACGGTGGGATAGGGTCATTATTCACATCCCTGGAATTCAAACGAAGTTGAAACAGTGTTAGCGTGACCGTCGAAACGCTGAAACCAGCCATTATTATCAAGAAAATACCGAAGAAGGACACATTATTCGAATTTTGTGGCAAAGTTGACGTGACAACTGTTAAAATTAAGGACAAAGAGAGGAATACAGTCACGGAAAAAAAAACTTTTTCTCCTGCTTTTGCCGGAAGTACGAATACGCATGCGTTCATAACAGACAACATTATGACTGGTAATACGACATTTATAAGACAGAAGAGAGGTTTTCTTTTTAACTTCATAGTAAAGACCAACGTGGCATCTGTCGAGTCCTTCGGTGTACCCACACCTGAGCCAACCACTGTCCATGCCGAATTCTCTTCGTATTCATTCAACATAAACGCATTGCTACCATACGTTAGCAATACTTCTGTGTTAAAATAACTCCAAGCCGTGAATATTAGGCTGCAAGACTGAGCATCGAAAGGGAAGTAGGTGATATCTACTGAACACTTGGATTGCAAAATCTGAAAGAAAAGATCATTAAATTATATGCAAATTAATGAAAACTTTATAATTTTGACGGCGGGACAGATATATACATACATACAAGTAAATAGATAATGACATAGAAATATTGCAGGATTGAAGCATAAGGTATTATTTCATTGTTATTATTATCAATATATAGATAGATAGAGAGAGAGACAGACAGACAGAGAGACAGAGACAGACAGACAGACAAACAGACAGACAAACATATAGATTAAAAAGACAAACAGACAGACAAACATATAGATTATAAAGTTTATCTAAATGATAAAAATTTTGTTTACCTGGAACAAAACGAAACATAATAGCGCTAAGTAACAATGTGACTTTTGAAGGGTAGTGTGATTGATGATAATTGTTATAGCGATGAGGATACATTGGACCTGGAAGTTGATTGTGCTGATGAGTGACATTGCACTTTTACGAGGTAACATCTGGTGATTGTGATCCTCACAGAATATATTTTATCTGTTTTAAAGATTACCTAGCATCATGACATGACCAATGTCCGAATAAAATTATGGTCGTCATCATCCTCATACTAGACTGTTATGATCATTAAAATCGAGTTATGTACCAGGTCAATGGTAGCTCTTTTATTTAGTGTATATCTATCTAGGGGGTAATCGTTACTATTCTAAACACAGCCAGCTTTGGATCAGTAAGAGTTCATACCCGTAGACTCATAATAGCTTACTGTATTTTGATCGTGGATAACGTATGTTTGTTCATTCGTATTAATGATAAATGTGATGTGATGTGAATTTCATTTTTAATGTAGCTTTGACAAGTTTGCAATCATATCGCTACGATGTCTGCAGAGTGGTAGTTTATAGCGATGTCTAGCACTGGGGCATCATGCCGTAGACCTGTAGCAACAATATGTCCCACCCAGTCACATTATCCTTATCGACTAGTACTAACACTAACCTCTTAATGCTGAGCACCTAGCGAGGCAGCTGTTAGTGCCATTTTTTTAAAAAAAACATTGTATGGCTCAGCCGGGGATCGAACCCACTACCTCCCGCATCCGAGGCGGACGCTTTAAATAAATGATAAATTATTAATGATAAATGAACGCTACTGCATGCAGTAATGGATGAAATAAGATCTTAGAGACAATTGCATTTGGCTTGAGACGCTGATATTTTGTCTTTTGAAAAAGTTGCTTAAAGTGTCCAGTGGTCCTCCTGAAAGATATCGATCTATCTATATATCTATCTATCTATCTAGCTAGCTAGCTATCTAGCTATCTCCTATGGCGAATAACAGTCCTTTCCAATGCACTGGATCCATCAAGGGATCACGTGTGTCAGGGATTGATTAAGATAAATGCAATAAACTGACAATAAGCAGTGTGAGACTAGTATCTAACTAGCTTTCAACTCTTAATGAGTCTTTTCAAAGGCAAATACAAAATATAGACAAGATAAACAAATCAAAGACAAAAAGCCTTGTCTTTGCAAAACTATACATGGCTGTTTCTACACAATGGTTTTTGTGTTTTATTTGTTTGTCTTGTCTATGTTTTGTATTTATTTATTATTTATAATAATTTGAAACAAATCAAGAGACGAATAGAAAGTTTATGAAATAAATTAATTCCTATAGAAAAGGGTGGTAATGAAAGAGCTAAAAGAAATTGCAATCAATCAAAGACAGATAGACGAGAACATTAAAAACTTGAGATATTCATGACAAGTTAAGCAACAATTCACCACTATGTCCGGACTGCTCCAGGGGCTTGTGGTTAGAGCGTCCGCCTCGGATGTGGGCGGTTGCGGGTTCGAAACACGGCCGAGTCATAGCAAAGGCTGATAAACTGGTACTATCATCTGCCTCGCGTGGCGCTCATGTTAGGGCTGGTCGACCTGGCGTCAGGATAATGTTATTGGGTAGGACATCATACTACATGTCTTAGGCATCATGCCCCAATGCTAGACATCTCTATAAATTGCACACTGCAGATATGGTATCGATTTGACTGAACAATTGTTAAAGCTACATTCAAAATCCAAATCACACACACACACACACACACACTATATATATATATATATATATATATATATATATATATATATATATATATATATATATATATATATATATATACAATTTTATATAGGCATTGGAAAGCAATGGACCAGATAAAGTAACATTAAACACTATCTACAGCTATTAGAACAAAGTATACACAGGACGTTATGATCTTCAGAGACTGACATACAGGAAATACAAATTCTGAACGCTGTGGAGATTTACAGTGTCAGCGGAAGGTTTCATAAAGAGCCGGAAAATTAAATCCAGTTAAAATGAACTCGAGCTATGGTTAATATCGGGGACTATGATATAAAGCAAATAATTTTAACACAAATAAACTGCTTCAATACCAAAACAATACCTAATACTAACACTTGTCATAAAATAAAAATAACTCTATCTGTATAACAGGATAAGATATAGACCAGGCCAGCTGAGAGTTGATATTTTATTGATTTGAACAGAACGATAAAACAATAGGATAAGTTGTTACCTGTACAAAATTTTGCAACAAATTACACGCTTGGTCTGAGCAATGTAGAACATATACAACAAATAGAATTTGGTGGACAAGTAGAAATAGTGCCCCTGTGTAAATAAGGAGAAAATTAGGACGTACATAAGATTAATAAACAAATATGGCACGATTGCATTGATTTCACGTTTTGATTAATATTAATTTATTCACAATAGATTTCGTAGAGAAATGGTATTTAAAGACAAATCTGACTTACAAAATATTTTTTAATATTAAGCACATAAAATCATTGTTTATTGATTTTTTTTTATTGAGTTAGAGTTAAACATCGAGTCACTTGTTATTTACTTATTACACGTTCACAAACGTATACGACCTATATAGGTGTCACGCATATGCTAATTAGACGAAAACAATGTATCTCATGCAAAGAAGGCGAGGTTTTTCAGCAAAGATTGTCAGAATAGACAAATAAAACTGTAAGAGGTATGAAAATGTATTCTTCTTAAGTAGAGTGAGTTTTCATTGGAAGCAACCGTGTTTGCAACTTATTTCATCCAGATGAACTGGAAAAGACAAAACTCGTGCTTGACAAAATCGTATGAGACTGAAAGTGAATTAGAGTCATTTCTATAAGCATTCCGCTTCACAGGTAAAATACGAGCACATGCACATTGAACTTTTGATGGGTATTATTTTGAAATGTTGCTTACAGGTTTTTCAGCATATAACTAATTTTATCGGTGCGTAAATGTCCACATACATAAAATGTATAACTCTTTCACTAGTAGGAAAAAGACCACAATTAGTACAATGCCCCTATCCTGAACATCATTTTATGACGTGTACCATGAGCAAAAATAAGTTTGTTTTAATACAAACGGCAGTATTAAACCTAATTGCAAATGTATTGATTGTAAAGGGTAGATTTTATATAAAATGGAATAATGAAGTGGTAAACACTTTAGATAGAATGTTTGTGTAAAAAATCACCGTTCACTTTTGAAGTGGTAACCTGTTCTGGTAGAATCACTGTTAACATGTTCACGTTTTGGGTGCACCTGACTGGTTCCATGGACATGATTCGTTGCATTTGATTACGGTGAATTGTTGTTGATATTGGGGTGGGGATTGCCATTGATTTCTTACGTAAAACAGCCAAGACATTTTGGAATCACTTTATTACATGGTTGAATGTAAAACTTATCTGGAGAACCTAGGTGCTCCTCAAGTGAGTCAAATTGCAGAATTAGGGAAACCGTCTGAAAAGATGTTTTTAATGTGAGCACAATTTTACGTGTGCGATAATGCGAAACGTCAAAACATTTTCTTTTCTTGTGTGGTTACAATAAGTCAGTCAATACTAGATGTGGCTACACAAAGTCAGTCTGTAGTAAGCGCGGCTACATGAAGTCAGCCAGTGCTAGGTGTGGCTACACTAAGTCAGCCAGTGCTAGGCGTGGCTATACTAAGTCAGCCAGTGCTAGGTGTGGCTAGACCATGTCAATCAGTACTAGGCGTGGCTACACTAAGTCAGACAGTATGTGTACTACCATTAACGGGAATACCAATAACATTATAGTCAGAACACTAAACTAAGCGATTTATCTTCCCTTTCCTTATATTGTTCTACATTGTGACATTCTTTGTGATGACTATAAAAGGTCAAATTTGTTTTCCCACCACCATTTTGGAAACTGCCTTTATAGTTTCGAGTTTTGTTGATTGTTTAATGTTGAATACACTCATCAAGAATGGTCCACCATGCGTTTTCAAGAGTAGGATACAGTTTGATAGCGCTTGAATGAGTATTTCTCGATGTTTTATTTATCAATTAATTGCGCGTGAGCTTGCCACGAAAACAAAATCGCCCTGTAATATTATATTTCACCACAAATTCGACACGTATCGACTGTACCACAGAGCATGAACGAAGCCTGGTATTTTTGGAGAGAATGGAACATGCGCTAAAACGCAGCATTGCGACGGTATTGTTGTTTAGTTTATCATCTTACGACTAAGACTCCTGGTTAGTAAGTGCGAATATTCAGCAATAGGATATTAATGTTTCTTGTGAATATGAATATTTATGTTTGAGTGTATGAGCGTCCCTGTTTCTGCTAAATCTTCCAACAATGAAAGCGCTGTACCATTGTAAAATATTCCTCACAGATCTGAGTCAACAGTATTTCAAGATAGCTGTTTACGGCCTCAATACAATTTCTGCAAAAGTCTTATCAATTTGACACTCTGGATTGGTTCGAATAGTACAGGGCAAAGTTAGTTTACATACAGAGTACATAACTCATACCTTTTGTCCAAATGCTTAACCAAGCTGAATAAATTACATAATTGGGGATCATCATGACAAGTTCTACAATTTATGATCCTCCCGTCTGATTCGTATATGCGCCAAAACTATTAATATTCCTATTCACCATTATACATGGTGGATGGTTTATTAGGGTGTTCCTCAAGCACGTTATATAAATATATGCTTACCGCGTAAGGCCACCAAGAAACGAACCCATCGTTAGTAATGGTAACCAATAAATCACTGGAGCCAAGACCCTTGAATTCTAAAATACCGTTTTGTAGAGCTATGTCCGGTTTCCAAACCTTGTCCTGGTGAATGAATAATATTGACGTCTCATTATAATTGGATGGGTCCCATTGCAAGTAATAGTCGTTCCAAATAATAATAAGGTAACCGGAAGTGGTAATAATTTCCTTCTGTGAGTCGAATTCTATTAATCCTGTTAGAGAATAGCTAATACTGACATTGACAACCCGAGTTTGGTCGTAAGTAGGCCTAACCGCTTTGTTATAGCCATCTGTAGTGAAAAGTTTGGTAAGAAGAGTCTTCGCGTCATCAGATGTCTGGGCAATTATTGTAGGTATATATACCATTAGTACGGATGACAGCAGTACAACACAGAGTCTTGGAGGTGCCATATTCACTGAGTTGCATTGCCATATGTATACATCTCATCCAAAACGATGAATTTGACTGAAAGCAAATAAAGGAAAATTGTTAGTGTCCGTATTTAGTTTATCTTTATAAAAATGTAAGTCTGTTTGTATCATAAATGTGCAAATTGTTTAGAGAGATATCGTTTGTTGTACCTTTTTACACATGTTTCAGAGTTTCACATACACAATATATTATGGTAAGTTTTCTTGTATGACTGCGATTATTTAAATTCAGCTCGTCCTACATGAAACATCATCTATTGCACTTCATTAAACATCGCCAATTTCCTTCTGAGAACGTTGTGAGCTTCCACGTTCCTTCCCAAACTATCAAGGCAGTAGCATCCCAAAATTATGAAATTGATTGATCGATGTTTTCTTCTTCTTCATAACATGAAAATACCTACTCATACATACTTTAGATGTTAGATTATCATACTTTAATCCAGCATTATACTAATGAATTCTATTCAGGGAACATGTATTAATGCATTGTCATTTTTGACTGATACGATTGCCGTGTTCAATTCATTCTGTCCAGGAGTACACTACGATCAATGGTAGAATTTAAAGGGACGATAATCATTTTGTGGACATTATGCACGTGTGTATAAACAAACGGTTTGATATGTAAAATTGACCACTATGCAATTGAAACACAGTGCTTTGGATCTTTATCAGTTAGACGCAATTGTCCTTTAATAATCAGATGTCTTTGATCTCAGCGTTTTTATCAGTACGTATATAATCAGCAAATATCTGCTCTCATAATTGTCTGATTACAATATATGCTCACGTAAAACACAGGCACACCCGTTTACAGAATAGACCAATATCTGAAACACACAATTAACCAAATATTGAACTTTATTTTAAATATTATTAAGCAATGTAGAGACAGGCTGTCGTGAACTTTATGTTCTAGAAACACATCCTTCTCAACCTCTCTCTCTCTCTCTCTCTCTCTCTCTCTGTTTTTTTCTGTCTCTGTCTCTGTATCTCTCTTTCTCTCTCTGGATTACAAAACAGACAGAAAGATACATCTACAAGATAAGATATGAGCTGGATAGACCGTGTATTAATTTCTGCCATGCATTGATCGGTCTAGTCTGATGAAACGAATCATTACAGAGGAAAGATATACGAGTATCCAGCACACACCTAAGCAACCACCTTTTGAATACAAGCCAAACGCACCACATACTATCCAACAACCGCTTTAAGATTACAATCCAACACACCACATACATTGTCCAGCACAATCATTTAGATTAGCAAGTAAACACACAAGCCTACTATTGAGCACCTGTGTTTGGTATTATTATTAAAACATACACACAAAATTCTACTCGAACAAAATGTGCATACATACACCCTACACATTTTTACAAACAAATATACTTTCGCACTTGGGTTGGGATTTATGTTTTAGTTTGTTTTCATAGACATATACGAACATGAACACATATTTCGGGTATTATTCTCTCTTTTCTAGAGATGTCATTGGATAAAAAAAATTGACTTTCTGATTTTGTATAATTCGTATGCCCACATCTCTCGGGTAGAGATCCACAGGCAGCATATCTCTCACTCAATCTATATACACCATATTATAGATGGAGACAGGCAGAGATAAGGGGGTGTTGTGCCGCACTTTCCAAATCCTCTGTTTGGGGAACTGTGGTAGGATATATTTGCTTTTGTCGATTTTCTTGCTACCCCTGCTGTTGCTGCTACATTTTCCAGTTTTCTGTCTAGGGTAGGGGTGGTTTGTTCATCCGGGGCTGTTCCATTCCCATATCTCATTCTTCAGTTTGGAGGACCTTCCTTCTCCGCTGTCGTGATGACATTGTAGCCCTCACCACTGGCTTCACGGTACAGGGGTGGCATGTCCATGACACTCTAACATGATTCACCTCTGTTGTGCTAACACGAGAAGTTTCCCGATGCTCCCTTCTCTTTAACCTCTCACAAGTCTTCTGTTTCTCTGTCATTTCATCCTCTAACGTTAATATAACAAGTAGATGGGACCATGTGCACCATGTCCACTGGAATCATTGTGTGCCTGCTTAGAGCTTCTTGAGAAGATGAGCATATTGGAAATATCCTAAGATCTAGCAAAGTCAGGCTAAAATCAACAGAACACTATGGTTTCAAAATTGACATGTTTAGTACTACTACTACTACTACTAATAATAATAATAATAATAATAATAATAATCTCTAACTCAAAACAGGAAGACAGAAGACACATTTTTAAAGAAGAATGTATAATCAGGTGCGTGGCAACATTGCAAAGTCAAACATGACTTCCAAGAAACTGTGCGTTGCTATTTCACCGTCGATTGACATCATTTTTCTAACAAAAGACAAGAGACAGGCTTAGTGTTTCCGAAAGTATCTTTTGATTTTATCATCATTTCTAGAATGTAAACGATCAAAGAAAGTCACTAGGTAAATCCAAGACTGCATTCATGAGAGAATACAAACAATATTGTTCTCATACCACTATGGAATCTGATCCTTGTAACGTCACATTACTAAATCGCATTGATACAGCATTTCGTCTCATAAAGTCAACAATGTTGTGATGTAGAGAAGATATTCCTAAGACTCCAAATAATATATACTGTGATCGCTGTGAGGTTACGTTATTCGGCTAATGGATGGATGCTTGTCTGATGGTCGTTGTCTTTGTTGATGACATTCTCTTGCACATATGTAGGTTTGCGATGGGCAAGTTTATCTTTAGCACACACGAGATTACAAGAAGCTGTGTACAAAATGTGAGTAATTGTTTATGATATCCAATGTATCCATTTTTCTTGTGTTGAATTTCAAAGGTAATGATTTGCAGTTACCTCGCACCTGACATATACTTTGACAATGTATGTAAAGTAAGTTGATGAACGAAAACGTTTCGATGTATTTAGTCTGCCAAAAAGTCAGTGAAGGTAAGGAATGGTCGCGCGAAACTTAATAGGACTTTCTCATTCCATTCTCTTCTGAAATAAGAGTTCGTGCTTCTTCATGATTACTTCCAATTTTTCCTGAACTGGTCGTCAATAATATGACGTGTTCTTTTCTGTGTGGTATGATTAATATGACCTCCACAACAATATTCTCTAGTCATATTGGATAATCGTTCAGCTCTGTCAGTAGCAAAACAAGAGGAGACGAAATGCTGTTCCTTTCCTGACTACATTTACAGTGTGACTGCATTTGTTTCTTCTTGTTCTGGATAAATGACTCTTTTTAACAATCCTTATCACCTATCTCCACTGGTCCTTCGCGTTCCATCTATTTACCTGTTGATTTCCTATGTATTGTTCAATTATAGATTTAAGATGGCGTTAATCGTGTTGGTCAGCGAAGTGAAGTTCCATAAGAAGCTGGACTGATTTAATGGGGTGGAAATGTCCTTGGGTGCTGAACTGGTCTGAAGTGGAATCAAATACCCACAAAGTAGATCCTCCCAGATAATCATCATACGAACGTCCGTGGCTGCTGTTGGTAGCAAACTTTCCTGTGGTTTCACTTAGTGTCAAGTAATATTTATGTGTAAAGTTAGATTCGCAGGATAATCTTCAATTTGTATCTTGATTTGAAATTAAGTAGAGGCTAGGGTAGTCAAAGATGACAGAGGACGAAATCTACCCATTGGGATTCTTGCGTCATCGTTATCTTGGGTGGCACAACCAAATGAATCTATGACCTGGACGATACGCAATAATCTAGGTGTATCGTTTCTTTTTTTTCGTTTATCAGTTAGTAATCAACAAATGTCAGATTGTCTGGCCTGTCTTGCTCTTCTTTCTTCTTTTAATCTGAACGTTTTTATCGAATAATGCATCATCTTTAGTTTTTAATCTGTAATCGTTATTTAAGTTGTTTGATACTATGAAGTTATATTTAAAATCCTTTAATTTAAATGTTAGCACTATTGTAAAAGAACATGTATATTTCATCGTAAGAATTAATTCATGAGAAGGCCAGTAACTAATGTGAAATCAACAATGAAGCACGTCATGAGTGACACGCGAGTATGAATGGGGGCACATAAACAAGGTATGTGATTCAAAGTGCACTTGCCCTATGAATACTTAAAATGCCCGCTCTAGCATTTGATTGGTTCAATAAAATTTGGAGGTCAGAACAAGACTGTTTGTGTATGTTGACGACCACGTTTTTGTGAAAGAGAATAATACAATTCAAAATTATTCTAGAAAATATTGTGAATCAGAGACTGTTGTTTAATCGCAAACGGACACTAATATAATGACAAGATGCACAATTTTTTTATATTCTTGTTCATTTGTGCCAGTGTTCGTAATAATTGTTGAGAGAAAGATAATGATTTCCAATTGTAAGTTCGTTGGATATATCTGAGTGAACCATCTTTGACGTAAACATATGGAACATTGGGAATATGTGATTATATTCGATTACAAAGACTTTAATATTAAACGAATTTCATTGGATTATATGAAACGTTTGAGGACTTCACTAATATCCTACATTCATGAGATTTAGTCGAAGTAAAATCATTCGGGTTAATAAGTGTGTTTAATTCGGTGGTTTTATCACGGTAACACAAAAGAACTATATAAACTTCGTTTGGAATACCTTGGAAAGATTCCAGATTAGTGATATACTGATAGCACAATTAGAATTATTAGGATTATATTTCAGAAATTCATACACTGTACGTTATTTTTAATTCTGTCACTTCTTTTGAATTTATATTTTATTTAAATAGATTTATATTTTTGAACACTTGAATGCTTGCTGGGGTTTTACATATTCTTATTACAGTTTAAACCCTTGAGGTAAAAAAAAAATAGAAACTCGTCCGAAATTGGGTTTATATGAATATTTTCAGGATTTGAATTTATTTGAATGTTTCAGAAGTTCTAGTATTTCTGAGGTTTTTATATCTCAGAAAATTTCTTTTGAAGTTTGAAATTCATTGTTTGAAATTATAGAAGTATCAGGTATTATTTTTTATACCTGACCAATCAGAAATGAAACAAACAAGTTTTCATCATGAATCCAAAATTAGACAATTTTATAGCTGATCCATCCTAGGAGAAATCAGAGTCCTTGAATAAGACGAGTTGCTTGAATTTGTGAAAGAGGAAATCAAGAATCCCTTATCAGAGTACTTGGAGAACTAGAAAGTTTCGATAAAATGGTTTAATAAAGAAGACTCCGCCTGGTTCGAGCTAGAGATCAAGGGAAAACGAGTTAATACTTTAGTTATATCAAACGTTGCGAAATGATTTGGATAGGCAAGGGAGACGGGGTTAGATATATTCAAGAGGGATAGGAGGACAGAAATAAGGAAAGAGAAAAGGAAGACAGAGAAATGTAAACGCACAGAGAACAACATCGTAAATAACGGCAATGGCTGCAAGAAGCGATAATGCTAATTCGAAACAACAGAGTTGGATTATTATCTCAGTAGTGAAGTTAGAACATACCTTGAGAACCGGGTTTAAATTTGTATTGCCAATATCATATATAAACAATAAATTTACACAATTCCGTGACAAAATAGAGGGCGATGGTTCAGGTTCACCTTTGCCATCTTTGAAATTACTAGCTTGCAGTTGTAATATCACTTAAGTTAGCGTATGAGGCCATACCAAAATTAGTATATCTTGCACTTAGTTTCTCTTTCTTCTCTGCACTGTGTGATCGTTTCCGCTTGATGTAAACGTTGGATTTGATTAATCTGTACACATTCTTCCCAAATATATTGACAGCGCCTCACCCAAGGAGTCAGCATTTATTCAATTTCAGACTGTGAAGATGTTAGATTCAAAACAGAAACCCCTTATCTTGAGAAGTTTGTAGAGAATCCAATAAATGAACGAACTAATCAACTCGAGATAAAAGGCATGATACGTATTATATCATTCAAGAGAGCGGTAATTTGGCCTTAAACTGTCCATACTGTCAAAGGAAAGACAGAAGAAAGAAGAGACAAAATGAGCATGTCTGTTATTAGTGGTAAGAAAACGATCATTGGAAGGAAACTTATGAGGAAGCCAGTTATTCAGACACAGAGAAAGAAACTATAACCGTTAGAACATTGAAGGATGCAAGAAAACTCGAAGATAGTGAAGAGGAAGAACTGATATCAGTGATCCAATTCATCCAGAATTGAAAGACGTGAAGATATATATTTCTGTCAGCTTTTCGAATAGGTATGATACTTGTCCATATTCACACAAAAGGTGATTTGAATTATGGGGATGGGGTTTAAGTTTACTTGCTTTGGCAATCATTGAGAAGGGTCTCTTTTCTAAGAAATATTGGTAGCCCTGACACGGACTGTTAGCATATTTTTGTAATCACAGAAGAAAAATAAACTTATGGACTTAACATCATCAGCTTTAACTTTCTTAATCCCTTTCCACGTGAAGTCCTGCTCCTCACGCCGCTGCTGATTTTGGTGATCATACATTTCTACGGAAGTCTGGGGACAAGATAAATCCTAAGTTTAGTTCACATTGATTTCCTTGAGTTCTTCCCGCATGCTATTTGAGCAATGTTAATTCCCCTGTCCCTCGAAAGCCTAAAAAAAATATTACTTATGATTATATCATACGTTTCCTTATATTTCTCTCTTTCATCCTTTCTTCATTGTTTTTTTCTTAAACTTTATTTTTATCTCCCGTCGTTTCCATCCGCTCATTATTGTTACATATTGTTACATACTAGGCATAGTCAGTAAATGATATGCTAGTAGCCAATACAGTTAAAAACAAAATCTAAAGAGCGATTTTGATCAATCTTAAATAAATAGGTTTCATTTAAATGAGCTGCTGTATCACGAGAGTTTTTCTTGGAAACTCTATCGCTAATTTTGAGGTACTGGCGGTTGAAGGCTATCTTTACGCTGAAAATAAAAGTTAGGGTAAAAGTTTACCTTTCGTGCTAGTAAATAATGTGGACATAGATGATATCACGAAAAACAGCGAAGAAGGAGGGTGAATTTATATGCAGTACTGTCTTTTCCGAGGTGGAAGTGAGCATCAAATATTCCCCTAATTTTTTATTCGTGAGTTTGTGCGATGGTATGATTTATCATTTTTGTTATTTGATTTTCTCTTTAGTTTGGCCAGATCTTTCTATTAACATGTCTGGAGCGTTACCTTTAACTGGCGCTGCGACATTCTCGTAGTGGCAATAACCTGGGACTTAACGCTACACGCAACTCATTCACCGCTAGGGATATGGCGAAAAGAAGCACGAGACTGTTGTTGCTGTCGTAGGGTTTAACGCCATTTTTCAGCACACGATAGGCTATACATGGCGGCCAGTATTAATGGTGGAGGAAGAACCCAGGACCCTCCCCCCCCCCCCCCGAAAGAACCACCGACCCACGAGAAGCTACTGGCAAGCAAGCACGACATTCTTGCAATGACGAATGTAACTATAATAAAAGTCATATAGGTCACTTAGGCATCGAAGAGCGATTTTTTAATAAAGGATGTCACGTGTTTAGAATTTGATTTTACAAATCTGTAAATGACAATTATGCACTTAGTATGGATCTTCATACAGCCATATTCCTTTGGAAGATCACTACTCACACGCCCCGAGAAGTATATATATATATATATATATATATATATATATATATATATATATATATATATATATATATATATATATATATATATATATATATATATATAGGTAGATATGTTTGAACGAAATCAACCTAAAGGTGTGAAGGTGTAAACCAGTACTGTCCGGATTGAATGTCGAGCGCAGTGATGTCACAAAGAAAGCTACGTACGTTGATAAGCAAATTCGTAACACTCTATATTGTGTCAATGAGACCCAACATGCTCTTTTCTTGTTCCAGTTTAGTACATGGCTATCGTCGTGAAAATCCATAGCGATCGATAATTTTCGTCTGGAAGTACCTTGATGACAGTTCAGGTACGGAGGTTCTATTAACTTGATCCAATTCCAAAATCACTGCTGCTTGAGTGCTTAGATCCAGTATTGCCTTCACTAACTGATGTTATTAATACCTCTCTCTCATCCGGGGAATTCACATCAGTTTTCAAAACTGCCATTGTAAAGCCTCTACTGAAGAAACCAACACTAGACCATAACGATTTAAAGAACTACCGCCCAGTTTCTAATCTCCCACTCATATCAAAAATGTTAGAAATGGTTGTTCTATCCCAGCTTGTATTTCATCTAAATTCAAACAGTCTTTTTAGCAATGTACAATCTGCATATCGCCCTTGCCACAGTACTGAAACTACTCTTCTAAAAGTAGTTAATGACATTCTCTCTGCATTGGATAGCGGAAAGATTACAGTCCTCACACTCCTTGATTTGTCTGCAGCATTTGACACAATAGACCATGATATATTACTTCACCGTCTCCAGCATGTATTTGCCATTCATGATACAGCCTTACTGTGGTTCAAGTCCTACTTGGTCAACCGGACACAAATTGTATCTGCAAATGGAATACACTCCAGCCCAGTTGATCTATGTTGTGGTGTTCTGCAGGGGTCTGTTCGTGGACCTGTTCTCTTCATTCTGTATACTCAGTCGCTCTCAAGTGTCATATATCATCATCCAGTGTATCACCAATTGTACGCTGATGACACCCAAATATACAAATCTAGCCACACAACTGGAGTTGATGCTACCATCCAAGGTGTAGAGAGGCGCATTTCTGATGTGAAATCGTGGATGACACGTAACAAGCTGCAGATGAATGATGACAAAACTGAGGCCAATCTGATCACAGCACAAAGCCTTTCTCATTCACGTCCTTTACCTCAAACAATAAATATCAGTAACACCAACATTAAATTCACTTAATCAGTACGAAACCTAGGTGTTACTCTGGACAGTACTCTCACATTGCACCAACATGTCATGAACATATGCAAGGCTGCATATCTTGAGCTGAGACGCATCAGTTCAATTCGCAAATATCTTTCAGTTGATGCCACTAAAACACTTGTATGTTCATTAGTACTTTCAAGACTGGACTATTGTAACTCAATTATGTCTGGTTCATCTCAATATCTGCTCCAGAAACTTCAAAATGTTCAAATCACAGCTGCTCGGATCATACTTAGAGTACCACGATTAGAGCACACCTCCCCGCTGCTCTGTACCCTACACTGGCTAACCATTCGATCCAGAATCAAACACAAAATTTGTTCTCTGTGCTACGTTTCGCTGTCGGACTCTAGTCCAACATACCTATCCGACGTCACCCATGTGTTACACACCAGCAAGATACTTACGCTCCTCTTCTAACAATCGTATACTCATTATTCCCACTAGGAAAACAAAGTCATATGGACAGCGTTGTTTTGCATACCAGGGCCCAGCAACGTGGAATGAATTGCCCACTGAACTTAGACACAAAGACACAGTGATCACATTCAAGAGGGCTCTCAAAACTCATTTATTTCGATTGCAAGAACAAACTTAAAGACCCAGTAATGTTTCCTACCTTAAATATTCTCAGCATGTTTTTTTTAATGTTTTCTAATTTCATCGTGTTTGTTTTTGTAATCATATCATTATATTTTTTTATTTTATCTTATAGGTGTTGTCTAATGCTGTAAAGCGCTTAGAGCTTCTAAAGATTAGGCGCTATACAAAGTCCTAATTATTATTATTATTATTATTATTATTATTATTATTATTAATCAGGAATGAATAGACTTTGGTTAAGCAAAGTTAGTACTATTTTATTTTTAAACATCAATTTAAATTTATTTTAAGATCAATAAATGCGAAAAACGACCTGTTTGGCCTTTTTTTATTGATCAATCCAAGCAACATAATTCCACTGAGTTAACAACTTGCATCAAATGCAGTTCCAATTTTATTTTGTCTTCACGATTTTGCTGTTTCCTCAATTTCGTTCTGTTCCGTGATCTTAAATTTTTCCTTTATTCTGGATATTGTTCTCTATGTCAAAAATGTAAACATTTATTGTTCCAACTTTTGAATGTGAATTTGTGCTTGCCTGTGTGTGCCATTATGCTGTACAACGTCACATCGGACAATCAATGGTTTAAGAAATTGTTTCATTATCTGATCGAATCCTTGCATTTCGATCAATATTAATTTTACATGCAGACATAATTAAATTATATGCTGAATTGCTCTTTTCCAACTACAACCAATGTCAATATTTCGTGCAGAAAGGGATGTCTTCTCTATAGTCTCTATGCGAATGTGTGCAACGACTGAATTTGTTATAATTTCTTTCATATTGATTATGAAGTTTGCTTTTGATGTCTGCGCTTAAATATATACTTTGTTGAACCGACTTGCTCTTTTCTGTACGTGAATGAGGGATAATTTGTCCCACTTATACGATAACGTGTTAATGATAGCCATATAAATTTTCGAAAATAATAGGCATGTTTGCTTAGTGTGATGCTCAATAATGTGTCCCACTTATGTGGCAATGGTCTAGTATTTGCTCTTTTTAATTCCTTTTGCACATACATAGTAATTTGTTTCAGATTTATATATTTGTTCGTCTTCACACATCACTTTTCGGGCTTGTTTTAAAACAATATATATTTATTGTCATATATTAAGTATTTTCACAAACTTTTTACTAACAATTTCATGCTATATTTTGGATACATAATTTATTCTCCATCTCTTCGTATTGATCTGTGACAGAAAGAACATGAAATGTTCTCGATTCATTTCTGTTTCTCCCCTCCATTTTATTTTCCGTTTTGGTTATTATCCTCGAAATCAGCATATATTAATAATGAAACCTCCACCTTGTTTTAATTTAAAAAAAAAACAAAAACGGACATGTTCTATGTTCGGATATTCCAGTTTTCGTCTTGCTTTTTTAATTCCTTACAATTTCCAGAGTGAGCATCTGGTAGATCGTTTCAGCGAAGATATGTTGGAAATAAAGTGGTAGACTGTGAACATTTCGAAATTTAAAAATAAAATAAATCTTTACTAGTAATTAAATTGTATCGTGCACCAGCACCTTATCAAGTAACTGGTTATGTTTTGTTGTTTTGTGAATATGTTTCCAGCATTGTTTGCAGTTATTTTTTGTACACGGTTTTATATGTTTTATATATATATATATATATATATATATATATATATATATATATATATATATATATATATAATGATATTTAAGAAAATCCACAAATTGGCGTATATTTTGATATATTTGTATTTAAATTGGTATATATATATATATATATATATATATATATATATATATATATATATATATATATATATATTGTTACTTGTTTAGGCTCGAATAAACAGTAACACAGAACAAGTGAAAACAAGAAGCTTTCTAAAATTTAGCAAATAATTTATTTTTCTGGAAATTTCTGTAAAAATGAAACAAGGAGAAGAACTTACGGTTCCAAGAATCAAATCCAAAAATAATCTAAGAATAATCCACGAATTAAAGTACAAAACTCCTAGTAATAAATGTTCTAATAATTTCAAATTCGAATCCTGACGTAAAATCCAAGATGGAAGACAATGACGTATGATGTAGTCAGTACTGTGCTTATCTACAGTTCCTTGTAGAAATACAAATAATGGCACTCCGGTGTTGGAAATCCAAATTAAATTTGTAAGCAATGTCTTTCCAAAATTTCTATGTGAGCACTCCTCTAAATATTTCCAGAAAATGAGGAATTAACCCTTTTGAAATCCAACTGATCTGAAGAATTATTATAGCTCAAATCTGGCTACAACAAATCAACTTGACATCAGTATGAAAAGTCCCAAAACTGAGAAATCTCTCTCAAAACAAAGATTATATTGTATCATAAGACGCAGTTTCGAAATTCGCACAAGTTGCGAAATCGTGGGGTGGGGGGGGGAGGGCACATGATCATGCTTATATCACATGCACAGAATATGGCCTTAATTAGACCAACGATTGTATTACCAGAATAAAAATATAAAAAAGTGTTTACTTCTTAACCCACGTAGTCCCTTCATGACCTTGACAACAACCAATCATTTAAAAATAAAATAGAACTTTGTTTACTAATTTTGAATCCATGTCAAAATTTAGATCAACACCTGGTGTGTATAACTAACAGTCAAGGTCAAACAATCTTCTGAAAAATTATAATCTCCAGTGAATAAATTTACATAACAATAGCATGTAAGAAAAACATTTGAAAAAATATTTAAAACTGACAAACACAATTAAATGATAATAAATATATATTATATCAGTACATATATATATATATATATATATATATATATATATATATATATATATATATATATATATATATATATATATATATATATACCACATCCATTAAAAATAACATGACCTTTGAAGTGTTGGTATAAAGCAACTTGATATACCAATAGTATTGCTATATCAAATTGTGATTTGCCCATGGCGTATGAATACGCATAATGAAGATGTTTTTATAGCTATTATACTCTCTAAACATGGATATGAATTTCTTATAATATTACATTTAAAAAGGAAAAAATAACAAAATAATGATTTTCTTGTAAAATATTTTATAGAAACTAACATTTTTATACAAAAAAAACCAACAATACTCAATTCAGGAAATAAATATTACTGAGCTCCACCCTGAATCGTCTGCTGTCATCTCTGTCAACACTGCTGTTTCAAGTCTCTCCCTCTGGCAAAAATCAAACACTGTAACTCTGTGGAAAAAAGAAAACAATGACATCAGATAAGGAGCAAGATCAAGAAGCAACATTTAATCTACTAAACTGTGAGTTAATTGGAGAGTTTGATAGAGACATGGCTGAGACATTTGTAAATGAAAATGATCATTGTGTTAGGGAAGACAGATTTGAACACCACGAGCCTGATGATATACTGAAATTTATAGAAAGGAAGCAGAATGCAAACACTTTAAAAAAGACACTTTTTGATGTAAGGCTAGTGGCAGAATTCTTGCAGTCAAAAAATGAATTCAGAAAGTTAGACAAGATAAACCCATATGAATTGGATCAGCACCTGGCTTGTTTTATGCTCAGTGTTAGGAGAAAAGATGGATCTGAGTTTGAACCGAACAGCTTAAGAATCATCATCAGCTCCATTGATCGCCACCTTAAAATCATGAAATATGCAAGTACAATCATGAGAGGAACAGACACAAATTTTGCATTAACAAGGGAAGCTCTTCGGGCTAAGCAAAAAGATTTAAAATCTAAAGGAAAAGGAAATAAACCCAATCGGAGTCAACCGATCACAGATGAAGAAATAAATGCCTTGTATAGTAAAAAACTAATGGGGATGGAAACACCTGAAGCCCTTGTTAACACATTGTGGTTTAACAACTCTGTACATTTTGGTTTGAGGGGAGTGACTGAACATTACAATCTGAAATGGGGGATGTTACACTAAAGAAAGATGTGAATGGCCTCGCATATCTTGAACTCAATGAAAGGCAGACAAAAACAAGAACAGGAGACAATGCCAAGGACATCAGGGATATTAATCCTAAGATGTATGAAAACAAAAACAACAAAGAGAGAGATCCACTTGCTATCTACGAACGGTATGCTGAGCTAAGACCAGCAGACCTTTGTCAACGTGAAGATCCTTTCTATATTGCGCCCAACACTATGCCAGTCTCAGCGACAAACCCAAAATGGTTTAGGAAACAAGTCGTTGGAGTTAACAAACTTGGATGCATCATGAAAAAAATGAAAGAGAAGGCAAATATTACAGAAAGAAAGAAATTAACAAACACAACTAGCCGCAAGTACTTAATTCAGAAGTTAAGAGACAAAAACATTCCCCCAACTGATATCATGCAAATTTCTGGCCACAAAAACGTGCAGGCTATAAACAGCTACTCAAACATTAGTGAAAAACAACAACAGACGTACTCCAATTACCTGACCAACACCGGCCACCCAAGTAATGACGATGTTAACCCCCATCCCCACAATAAAGAAATTTCCAACTGCACAGCTGCAGACTGCAGTATATCAAGTTCACAAACGTGTAATATTCAGCAGAATAAGATTATCAGCAACCCATTCTACGGATCAAACATCACCGTACAAAATATGTTTGTTATGAACCTAACGGAAAACATGAACGAGATCCCTAACTGGGTCAACTTTCAGCAGGCGAATTCTCAAACAGGGCCCACACAGCGGAAACGTAGGAGAATTATTGAAAGTGACACTGACAGTCAGTAGAAATAGCGAAATATGGACATAAACGATATCAATGAAATGTGGTTAAGGTTAAAGTTTAATTACCTATTGTTCCTTCATTATTTTGACGTTTCTGGCTCGGATCGTACGGTTGCTATCGATGCAAATGGCCGGCCTGTTACTGTTCACGACAACGAACGCTGCAAATTCAATGTTTGCATGCACATTATTAAAAATATTTTGAATGTTAAACATCAGCCTTGTGTTTTCATTTCATTAATATTGCTAAAGGAAACATATATAAATTAATATGAATGAAGTGCATAGGAAATTATGAATAACTACAGAACTTCTTTTTTGAGCGTACAATCATGCGAGGGGTTGTGAAGAGTTCGCTACCCTAAAGTGCGCTGTTTGTGGCCGTCAGTTTTATCTCCCATATAAAATGAAAACTTTGATGTGGTATAAATAAAATATATGTATAGTATGTACGCTGTATCAATGATATACCACTCGTTGTATACATTTTTCATTAAAAGGAAACTCGGGCAAGCCTCGTTTCCTTTTAATGAAAACTGTATACATCTCGTGGTATATCATTGATACAGCGTACATACTATACACACACACACACACACACACACACACACACACACACATATATATATATATATATATATATATATATATATATATATATATATATATATATATATATATATATATATATATATATATATATATATATATATATATATATACACATGGTATAAATCATTTCATAAACTTTGAAGCAAAGCATTATTGGTTTCACTGTCATGTAAATCGATAGTCACTGGGGTTGCTACATGCCTCTAAATTTCGTCACTGTTCTCTTTGTAAATACACTTTTTGATATTTTAATGACTCTTGTTTCTAATTTTTTTCCTTAGTAGAGCCTCTATTAGAACAAAAAATATTTGTGTATCATCCGTACTTTGCATTTCTCGCTGCTGTGATCTAATAATATTTAATTATTCTTATTGTGTTTTTTTTTTTTTAAATATTGTTAAATATGTACTGTCATAAAGGTTAGAGAATTTTGTTCGTACTCTACGGTGATTTGAACCTAGGTCCACAGGTAAACGGCACCCATCGTCTTGTCTGCATATGGCGTAATCGTAACTTATATCATTGAAATATCAGTGTAACAATTGTAATTATAGGTAGGTGCCTAACTAATGAGACACATGAAAGAATTATTTAAATGAAACTGTGTTGTCTACATAAATATAATTATTTTAGTTGCGCATGGGTGTCTCTTTCTCGTCTTGGTTAAAGCCACATGGATTTTCGTTCATGGTTTTGGAACTCCAGTTTTTGAGCAACTGCAATGAGTGTTGCACCACTGAAATTACTGCTTGGGGAAGAGAATTATTGCGCTACTGGACTTCTGTCCAGCAATACTATCATCTAGTCGGATGTTAAGATTGATCCTTTTGCGTTACAGTTCATTTTCTCCGACATACTAAACTTACATGTCATGAGATAAACTACCTTCTATCTATCGATATATATATATATATATATATATATATATATATATATATATATATATATATATATATATATATATATATATAGGCTCGAGTATTTCCCTTTGTAAAGTGAGTCTACTTTATTTCAGGTTTTGATAGGTTTAATGAATAGTAATAGGTTTACCTAGCATGATTTTTCACCCAGATTAAGTGTGTCAATCAGTCGTTCTCCTTTAAACTCAATCAGCTATCGAACAATATGAGGACATTCATGTATATGCATGATAACATATTACATTCACTCGTTAATGACGTATGCTTGTTCATTAATATACGCGCAATACTATTGCACACAGCCACGGATGAAACGAGAGCATTTTACTATAATATTAATAGTCTTTTGAAAAGTTGCTTCAGGTGTCCATTGGTCAACTTCAAACACAGAGATCGAAAACGAAGCATTGCAAAACGACCTATCTCCATTTTAACTTATGAACCCAAAATCGACTACCTGATAGGTCTTTGACGTTACCTGGCAACATTCCGAATACGACGTAAACAAAAAAGACTCGAAATCGTTCGTGGCTGAAGGATTTAGAGTTTTTGCTATTAAATGGCATAAATTTTACCAGGGGACAAATGTCAGTTGAAACCTAAAACATATACTATACAATACAATTTACAGAAAACTAAGATGTTAGCTTACAGATATGTCATATTTTCTTAAACTTTTCAACCATATTAAACCCTTGGCCTGAAAAATGAAGAACTGATACACAATAGCATAATCTGGTTGAGAATAATACCCCTGTGTAATAAGGAAATACTGAGGAAGTAAACAAGAGTATTAAACAAATACACACGATTTCAATGATTTACCCAAAAAGTATAAAACAAACCGATGCATTCGACCTTAAAATTGATTCGAATACTCCCGCAGTATCTGGTAGCACTGATGCAAATTGAAACTGAGTAAAGAAAAACATAGATACTGAAATAAAAAGGGAATGGCACGTACATATTCTAGCATTGGGTGTTAAAACGGATGACTTTAAACAGAGCATTGATAATAATAAGGGGAGTTTTATGACAATTTAGAATAATGAGATCTTGTTGGTTTATACATGATGTTCCGACTTTCGTGCTGGACCCGGAGTATACAGGTAGTTCCTATTAAGATGTAAATTTAAGAGATATAGTGTCAGCTATGAAACATGAATTGTCATTACAATAATGGCCCTTTGCTGAATACATCACTAAAAAGAGGTTGGTAGACAGCTGTAAACCTGAGACTTCATCCCCTTGTTTAGCAATAAATTATGAAAGTAGATATTAGTCATCGCGTTTTGATGAATATGATTAATACATATCAGATTTAATAGAAAAATGTGATTTAAAAAACTCTGAATTACAAAATGTTTTGTTTAATATTGATAACATACAATCATTCGGTTTATTGTTTCTTTTTGTTACATTCAATTAGAGTCAAACAACTAAATGACGTGTTGGTTACTCAATAAACTATAAAGTATCCACCATAGAAAGTGTGAAGGAGTCATGTGTAAGATAATTATAAGAAAATAACGTTTCATATAATCTTCATTAAACACAGGGAAGACGAATTTAGTCTGAACGTACAATAAGTTGTTTTGATTCACAATATTTCTATTCGTCTCCTTTGAGGTAAAGGTCGATAATTCATTGGTAAACATTGGTGGAAGCTTAAGTGTGTAGCAATATTCATATTTGACAATGTATTTAACCTTTCAGTTACATACACACACACAACAACAACATAAAAAAAGAAGAGAAAGCTAACCTGAAGCTTTCGTCGTTATGCTAAGGACTTCATCAGCAAACTGATGTGATCTCTACTGACTGTCAACATCGCTCGATGGAATGGTGAGCGATTTTAACACATTGTCCCAGTTATGTGTCAGGTTGTAACGGCCCTCAAGTTCAACCTTGTCTGAGGTATCACTGCACATCCACAATCTTTGCCTTTGCTATACTATAACTTGGAACTCCGTCAAAATCCTAGATTGAAAACAAGCCTGGTTCGAGCGGGGGGTTAAAGGATTGATTTACATCCGTGCGCACAAACCAACGTTGAACAGGAACGGACCCCGTTACAACCTGTCGCATATCTGGAACAATCTGTTAACATCTCTTCATTTTTTTTTCAAATCTCTTAAAAACACATAAGCTCGTTTTAGGATACTTTCAAGCAAAGACGATACAATGAAACAATTGTTTTGTTTCTTTTCATATTTCTCGTTTCTTTTCTCACAATCATCTTATTTAAGCCTATACAAATATATCTTAGGACTGGTTACGCTACAACAGTCAATATAATATGCAAATTACTGTCAAGGGAGTTATTAGTGACATTATAATCAGCACACTGATAGATCAGCCTCCCTTGTCCATATATTGTGTTGCATTTTGGCATTCTTTGCGATGACTATAAAAAGGTCTTATTGGGTTTCCATACACTATTTCGTTAACTGTATTCATAGTTTCATGTTCTGGTAGTTATTTAATGTTGAAATATAATCAAGAATGGTCGACCACATAATTTCAAGAGTATGATGTATTTTGATACCTCTGGAAGACGTATTTCTCAATCTATTAGTATATTTATTTATTGCGCGTCCGCTTCTCACGCAAAACAAATCGTTCAGTAATATCATATGTCATTACCAAAATCGAGCCTTCGACATGTGTGTCTGGTGTAAAGAAGAGTATAAACAAATAATGACACTTTTGGAAGAAATGGAAAGTGAGCTGATTACCAATGAGTCTTTTCTTTTAATCTATCATCTTACTAGGGTAAGTGGACGCGTACGACTCTTGGCTATTAGGCTATTAGTGCGAATATTCAACAATAAGACATTAATATTACTCGTGAATATAAATATTTTACTTTTGGTAAATGAGCTTGACCATTTCGCTAAATTGTGATCTTCCATCAATGAAAATGATGTGTGCAAATTGTAAGATATTCCACGTGCATCTCGGTAAACATTTTTTCAAAATGAGTACATTTGCAATAAATGTTCGGCACACATATTATCAATTTAAAGTCTGGAATGGTTCGAAAAGGACAACGAAGATGTATTTTAAAATGAGAGTACAAGAATAGCACATTTACATTATAGGTGACATATTAGCAAAGAATATCCCCATTACATGTTTCTATATTTTATGTTCTTGTCTTCAGATTCGTTCATCGTATGAGCTGATCTTCAGCATAGGGGTATGCGAGGTGCGCTTTCAGAACAGACTTTCCATAAAATGTACATACCAAGACTTTCCACAAAAATAATTTGAAATATTAATTTCCGTATCCGCCTGGTAGGTGGTTTATTATGATGTTTCTCAAGCACACTTTAGAACGATATACTTACAAGGTAAGGTCACCAAGAGGCGAATACATAATTATCAACGGTCACCAAGAAATCACTGGACCCTTGAAGTCTGAAACGCCATTCTGAAGAGCTATGTTCGGTTTCTACACGTTTTCTTGGTGAATGAATAATATTGACGCCCTATTATAGTTGGATCGGTACCATTGCAAGCAATACACGTTTCACGTAATACGAAAGTAACCGGATATGGTCAGTCTTTCAATTCTGCGAATCGAATTCTACTATTCCTGATAGAGAAAAGCCAAGACTTACAATGGTTACCGGATCTTGCTAGTAAGTATGCCTAACGACCTTGTTATAGGCATCTGTTGTGAAAACTTTGGTAAGAAGATTCTTAGCGTTATCAATTGTTGGACATGTGTGTGCATGTGTGTGATTTGAATTTTTAACGTAGCTTTGACAGTCTTTCAGTTATATCATGATGTCCCACCCAATCACATTATTCTGACACCAGGCAGACCAGTTATAAAACCAGCCTCTTAACGCTGACAGCCTAGCGAGGCAGCTGTTAGTACCATTTGTGTAAGTAATTGGTAAGACTCGACTGGGGTTTGAACTCGCACACCCTCCCCCCGTCGCATCCGAGGCGGACGCTCTATCCATCTGGACAAAAGTTTTATATATATATATATATATATATATATATATATATATATATATATATATATATATATATATATCTTAGTACGAATGGCAAGAATAAACCATAAATAAAACATAAAGTCTGGGATAAGACTACCATGTACACATGTATGAATTTCATCCAAAATGATGAATTTTCCAGAAAGAAATAAAAAAAAAATTGTTAGTGAAAGAACTTATTGCATCTTTATTGGGATGAAGGTCTACTTGTATTCCCATAAATGTGCGATTATTTACAGAAATATATATAGTTTTTCATTTAACTTTCTACATGTGTTTCAAAGTTTCGCATACAGAATGAATTCATGAAAGTTTCGTTGCCGTTCGATCCACATACCATATTCCTCTCTGATAATGGTGTGAGTTCCGATATTCTTTCCAAAGCAATACAAGCAATAGTATTCCAAATTTATGACGTATCCGCACACACAAAAGCTGACTGATGGACATTTCTTTCATTCTATATGCTTACCTATTCATCCATACTTTAAATGTTAAACTGTGATAGTTTTTTTATATCTTATCCAGCATTCTAACAATGAATTATATTCAGAGAACAGGTATTGACATATTACTCTGTGTGGTTCGTACCATTTTTATTTTCAATTCATTATGTTCAAACGGACATTACGATCAATTATTGAATTGAAATTCACAATCATCATCTTGTGGGCCGTATACACATGGGCATAACAAAAAAGTTTGTGATATGTCAAGTTGACCGCTCCGGTGGCCTAAGTGGTTGGAGCGTCTGCCTCGGATGCGGAAGGTCGCGGGTTCGGACACCGGTCTAATCATACCAAAGATTTGCAAAAAATGGTACTAACAGCTGCCTCCTTTGGCGCTCAGCATCAAGAGATAAATGTTATAACTAGTCGGCCTGGTGTCAGGATAATGTGACTGTGGGACATGATGCTACATGACTGCTGCATGATGTTCCAGTGCTAGACATCGCTATAACCGCCACACTGCAAACATGGTGGAGATATAACTGACAAATTGTTAAAGCTACGTTAAAAATCCAAACCACACACACACACACACACACACATACACACACATGTAAGTTTAGCAGTGATTATCCAATTGAATAGATCTTTACCAATGGGACACAAGTGTCCATTCATGAGGCGAGTTTTAGTTCTCTAGCTTATTTCAGTACGTATATCATCGACTATTATATGCTCCGACAGTGATCTGTTTATGGTATGAGTTGTGTAAATCACACGCATAACCGGTGTAAAGAGTAGGTCTATATCTATCGACACACAAGGAACCTACACAGTTTATTTTATTTATGATAAACAGCTACGACATAACTGGTTCTCCGCTGTTTCCGGTTTGGTGCGCGGTATAAACGGTTAAATCTTACACACGGTCCGTCCTGGATCGATGGCCAGAATACTATTTTGTCTTGTCAAACACGGAAATTCGTTGTCATGTAGTGGCAGGATGGTGCAAACTGTATTCCCTAGTATTAAAGCTTCTTTATTAAACAATCTCTTTTTCTGTGGATTATGAAAAAGACAGAACAGCACATATAATAGAAAATATAGGAGCTGGACAGACCAAGAAGTATTAATTTCCTGGAATTCATTAACTGATGTAGAATGAAAAAGCCAATTTTATTATAATGCAGCAACCAACTTTTGATAAGAAACCAAACGAAGAGTATATACTGTCCAGCAACAGCTTTTTGATGACAATCCAGTTTACATTCTCCATTCTAGCAACAGCTTTGTGATTACAATCCAAACACACCACATATAATGTTCAGTACAAACATTTGAACTACTATCTGAGTATAGAATCCTTCTAACCAGCGGCTGTTGTGAGTACTATCCAATCACACCCCTCTATACTCCAAAGAAAAGGTAGGGTTGTTTATACACGCACCTACAGTCTCGTTCCATTTGCATATCCCAATCGTCGCTGTTGCTATGGCCTTGAATCTTTCACCAACAGTTTCATGAACTGTGGACATCTTAAGGACACTACAGCCTGAGACACATCTGTTGTGATAACACAGCGACTTTCCTGGTGTTTTCTCCTCTTTTATTTTTCTATCACTTTGGCTTTCAACATTGAGAGGACCAATTGAATTGAGAATTTAAAATTCATTATTGTCAGTTTGAACAGTCGCTTGCTGGCGTGAGGATTTTTTAGTTTACCCATTCGGCGACGAGCGTATTCCAGTGTATCATGGTATGGCCAAGTCTACCGGTCCTATTTCCGCTCATGACAGTGGTTCGCAAGACTATATGGGAAAAAGCACAGATGTGAACATCCTTCCGGTTCGGTTCGCTGACCCATGAGCATGATCGATAGAGAGAAACGTGAAAGAGCATGACATTTCAATTTATTTTCCACGACAAAACAACACAAAACCAATTTTCTAAATCAAAATGTTTAATAATAATAAGCTTATCTAACCCCAAACAGAGATAAACATACATTTTTCAACATACATCTATGTACAGGAGATTGATACAAATGTCAAATCAAACATGACTTCCGATGAACTAAGACACTATATTTCTGCCATCGATGTACACCACGTTTTCAAATTAAAGACAAGAGATATTTATAATATTCACAAAACCATTTTTTTAATTTTATCATAGACCTTAGAGTAATCACGTCTGCATATCTGAGGAAAACACAAACAGTATCGTCTATACACATATGGAATATGATCATTGTCGTCTCACAATACTGAAAATACGTCAATACAGCATTTCGTCTCACAAAGGCACTAATGTCGTCTTTCAGAGGAGGTAATCTATAATACTCCAAATATTTAACACTGAGATCGTTAGTAAGGAAGACAGCTTTTGAATGGATTCCTGACCCATGACTGTCGACTGTGCTGATGGCATACGCTTGAACATCTTAAGGTTTCTGATGGAGCATCTTAAGCACAAACAGGATTCCAAGAAGCTATGTACGAGCTGCGAGTCAGAGGTCATGAAGTACCCAGGTATCCAATTTACCTGTTTCTTTTCAAAGGTAATGATAAGTAATTAATTTACACTTTACTTGTTCCTTTAAATTATCTGTCAAGTAAGTTGATGAAGAAAAGAGCTTCGGTATGTTTGGTCTGCAGAGAATTTAATGGGGGTAAGGAATGGAAACGCAAGTCTTTATACCACTTTCACAAACTGTTATTTTCTGAAACGAGAGTATATGGCCCTTTCAGATAGGCTACCATGATTTCTTCTGTACTAAACATATATTAGTTGTCGTGTTGTTTCTGACTAGGATGATCGATTTAGCATCCATAACAATGTTCATTCATTAGGAGGGTGGTCATTTCAACCCAATCAGTAGCGAACCAGGAGGCTAAATGTTGTTCTTCTTCCGGCCACATTGATTCCATGACTTTTCGTAAAAAGAGTTTTTAAAATATCCGCATTGCCTATCCCAGTTGGTTATTCGTATTCCATCTTTTCTTTCTTCTAATAGCCAAGGATCACTTCTCTCTAATTGTTGAACTACAGAGTATTGTCAAATTATGCATCCAACGTTCACATAGTTTGTGAGAGCTATTGCGAACAAACGTTCCATACAAAGTTGATTTGATTTTATAGGGTCGAAATGTCCCTGGTCGCTGGACTGGTTTGGAATGAAATCAGATCCATGCAAAGTAGATCCTCAAGTATTATCATCGTACGAAATGACTTCCCTGTAGTTGTCACCGAGCTGTCCTTTGGTTCAAATTAGCGACAAATAAGAGTTTAACGAAACATTAGGTTGAAAGAGTCTAGAACACATCATTTGGCTGTCTCGTTTTAATAATATCTTCGAGCCGTTGAACTGTTAGAATTCAAAAGGATTTTGATCAATGTTTCCGTTCAGGGCTCCATTGCTAACGATGCCAAGTAGTCGTAAAAGTCATATCACAAGTCAAAAAGTACAGATATTCAGAATGAATTCCAGTGACGTTACTAATGAATTCCAGCCTTAAAAGTGTTGATGTCCATGTAGCCTAAAATGTGCTAATGGGCCAATATTCTTGATGTATCAGGAAGACAAAATCAAAAATGTCCTGAATGAATTCAAAATAATTCCAAGATAGTGATTAAGTTCTAAAGACAAAGAACAAGTTGTAATTGCATGGAATAATGTTAATAAATAAATCCTGTTAAATTATTACTGCGCATTGGTACGTATATTTGATTTAATTTACATTTTATTTAATTTAATTGTTTGTCTGTTAGTTTTAAATTTTCTTTATCTATTGTAATTCAACATTATTTACTGGATTTAATATTGTCTAGAAATTCAATTCAGTTCTGTTTGACCTGACTGTTTTTTGTAAACAACTAAAAATATAAACTTTGTATCTAATGCTGACCTAGTTCCTGACCATGATTCAGAACCAGTAAGAGTTGTAGTAAGCAACATTTTCTTATTTTGTTTATTCTTTCTCAGAGTAAGATTAACAAAGCGGAGTCGAGGCCATACTTAAAGGACGTGACAAATAACATGTATCAATTAGTTGGTTTTTTTTTTCTTCCAGAGGATTGGCCCACATCCGGTCATCTGTTTTGCATTGTATCTAGATTTATTATTGATATTTTGAGAAAGAATAATCATTACTTGCCTTAACACTTGAGAAGTTAAAGTGTTTTATGTTGTGACCGGTTTGGGGGCTAATTTTGATTTCTTCATATTATTTGGATTCTAAGAGATTGTTTTTCCCTAGAAATACTTGTGCTCTAAATTAATTTTTGGACAAGAACAGTTTTCGAAATTTACACAGAATTCAAACACTGGAATATTATGTTCTGTGATTCAACAAAGAACCGTTGACACATCAATACGATGCTGATCACAGCATACGTCATCGCCTTCTATTTTGGATTTCATCGGGATTCGAACTCAGTTTCATTAGGACCTTTTATTACTAGGACTTCTATTTTTTAATTCTTGGATTATTTTCGGATTTTTCTTTACATTTGATTCGTAAAACAATAAGTTTTTTTTCTAATTTTTACATTGTTTTTGGAAGGATATAAATTATTTGTTCAATGTTACAAAACTTGTTGTCTTCACTTTTTTCTTGTTACTCTTTGAAAGAGCCTAAACATGTAACAGCACAAATAAAATTGATTACATTGAGATGGATGCTAAGATATTAAACGAGGAATTCTAAATTAAACAACCGTTATGTAAAAAAGACACAATAAGAGGATCTGGATGGGGGTAAAAAGATTAATTAGTTTACTTAAATTTTGATAAAGAAAACTCATATTATTCAGATAGTCCATATATTTCCGAGTGGAAAACCAATGTCCTGAACTCAGATCAAAGTAAGCATGTTTACATGCAAGTAAACATGTTTACATGCAAGTAATAATTATCTTAATATAATAATCTATGGTAATAGAAGGAAATTATCTACGCAACTTGTTATTTACGAACTAACACTTACAATCATGAACCAAAAGAAAAAGAAAACACGCATATTAAATATCCAGTACAGTATCAATAGCTTATAATAAATATTAATTCAAGTCAAAGAAAGTCTTGAAGTAATTGAAGGGTTTCACCACACCCATTAAATATCGCGTCTGGTAGATACGTAGGGGGCGAATACAATGACAGGAAATGTGACCTTTGTGTAAATGATCTAGTCGGCGATAAATATAATTTTTTCTTAATTGGACCGTTCTTACTGTGAAAATCGTATATTGATCCTCATTGCTGGTATATATTAAAGATGTATAAAAACTGTTACCATTACCTAAAAATGAAGACAAAATAACTGAAAAATACCTAGCTAAATATGAGTACAATGCAACCCAATTTAGATTTTTTTGTATCTCTCTCTTTCCTAGGATTTATTTGTTCAATGTATTGTGTATGAATTATGTATTGAACAATGTGCAATTTGCATACCTTATATGAATCAAGTTCTGCTCTGTTTGGTTTTATCTAACTGAAAGGTTTAAAACTAAAGTTGAACAAGGCCTTTTCAGTAAAAGACAATGCAGAAGGTCCTCTTTAGTATCATACAACTGGCCCTTAATAAGGTTAGTTTTTTAATTCTCGTGTTATCCACAATTGTCTGCTTAAAAATTGGTCTGTGTACCATATCGGATCGTGTAAAATTCATGCGCTGACCCATGTCTCTCTTGACACAGTATCATGGACATTTATGTTTATGATTGCATATGAACTGCGACAACAGAACTGTCTCACAAGGCAAATTTGCGAGTTAGTGCGCTGTGTATAGACATAAAGATAATATACCGCCTATCATGAGTCGTTGGCAAATATAACAATTTGTCCTGAACAGTTATGAAACACACTGATAAATAGCATCGCTTATTGCAGAACTAGGGTGGATATATTGCTAGGCAGTGAATTACTGAATTTTCTGAGAGAAATAAGCTTGATATCACACTGGGGTGAGAAAATATCACAATTTTTCATTGACTGTTAAATGCCGCGGATAACATTATTCGAAATGCCATTAATATGCCCTCCCCCCCCCCCCCCGAGACGAGTCCAATTCAAACAAGAACTTATTGTTCCCTAATGTTCAAGTTTACTTTGAATTGGGAAGGAAATTTATGCAACTGTTTATATTTTCTGTGCGAATAATCGCACAACAAAGCATTACAAAAATCGGTACATCGGTAACATCGCGCGAATTCCAGTATGAAGTCTAATACTACAATCCGTTAAAGATTATACGTTGCTATCCAATACGTTTGAGCATAAAATAAAACGAAAATGTTGTCGCCACAAGGGAATACAGGATATATTATATTTTTCACTCACAAAATTAAATATACCCGTTATTCACCCGTTTCAAGAATATATATATATATATATATATATATATATATATATATATATATATATATATATATATATATATATATATATATATATATATATATCAGGGATGCAAATCATATGGTGAATAACAGTCCTTTCTAGTGCAATGGATTCAGGAAGAGACCGCGTGTATCAAAATGCATGCAATGAATTCGCAACAAACAGAGCAAAGCTAGTTTCTAACTAGCCTCTGCGCTTTCGACTCTAAATGATTCTTTTACAAAAAGCAAATACAAAACGCAGACACGAAACACAGAAAATAAAAACCGTGGAGGTTAAAAGTTTTACTTGACTATTTTCGTAAATAAAAACTTGAAATTTTTATGTTTCATCATGTTGGCTTCAAATTGATGCGGATGTTGAAAAATAACTTTGAAAAAACTCATTTAGTGTCGAAAGCTCTTTGACTAAACATATTTAAAACTGCGCTGAAAGTAACTGTCTTACCATTTTAAATGTACGTGGCTTGATTTAGTTGTTTTTGCCTTTAACAAAATTCAAATGGGTCGGGTTAGAATTATTGCTAAAGTATGTTACAGTCCTCCACAATATGCAAATAAACTCACTTCCAATTATTCACAATAGCCCTCTCTCTCTCTCTTACTCTCTCTCTCTCTCTCTCTCTCTCTCTCTCTCTCTCTCATATCTATCTATCTATCTATATATCTATCTATCTATAGAATCTAAAATATGTGAGGTCACCCTGAATTTTAGATATATCACATGCTCCTGTAGTGAGTCTTGTGAAAATGACTTTTCCGCTTCCTTTCAGATAACAGATGATCACGAAATCGGGCTGTGGCCATCTATCGTGAAATACACCGTGCTTACATCGAAGTAAAAATAGTTAAATGCGCAGAAATTTCAGCAGTAGTCTAAGGACATGATAACTACACACTGAAACTAATAGCCCCTAACGTATCAAACAAAGTGAATTGAGTATTTTTTTATTCATTATTATTTGAGATGTCGGATACATAATTGCTACAAACATTAGACAAAAAAGAGAGAAGTTCTTGTCATTATAGATAGTTTTCCATGTAAGTTCAGACGTCGTATCAGTCTTACTTGGTGGCAGGACTTTCGATTTTATTCTTTTTAACCGGAACCGGAAACTGCACCTAAGATAACCCGGAGCATGAGCAGATAGGTGTACTTTTTAATATCTTCGACCATTTCCATGATGAAATGCTGTTTGACGAGCCGCCGCGGAGAAAGTATTGAAATCAAAACTTACCTGGTCATCTGGACTATTTTACTTTCAATCAAGTCACAGACGAATACAACACAGACTGCTCCAACCCATCATAAAATATAACTTATTTAAAAGATACGTTACACCATGTCTATATTCTAATAAAACTGAGTTCAATGATCCACATGTTCAGCAATAGCTTAAGCATTGTGCAAACATATGTTAAAACCAATCAGAGATAATAATTCCTCCACTCCAAAAGGTTTAAAACTAATTTTGCTATTAAGCATTTCTTGCCATAATCAACAACACAGTCAATGTGGTGATAACGACTGCTACAAAGAAAAACCAGAAAAGAATGAAGTCGAGGGAATTAGATACATTGTTCCACGTAACTTCTAACTTTATATCCTCCTCACTTGGTGGTGGTACTTTCGATTGTATTACTTTAACCGTCATCTCGTCCTTTATATCTATGTACTCAGAATCGGAAATAAGGACTCCATTTTGAGCTTCAGCAGCCGGGCGTACTTTGTTACACCTTCTGTTTCGGACTCTTTCCACAACCCTTTGCAGTTTGATCAGCCACGATGGGATGGGGTCTCTGTTCATATCTCTGGAATTCAGACGAAGCTGAAACAGTGTCAACATGACGGTGGTAGTGCTGAAAGCAGTCATTATTACCAAGAAAATACCGAGGTAGGAAACATTGTCCGAATTCTGTGGCAGCGTTGACGCGACAATTGTCAAAAACACGGCCAAAGCGAGGAATACGGTCACGGAAAACGAAGCTTTTTCTCCTGCTTTTGCCGGAAGTACGAATACACATGCGTTCATAAGAGACAACATTATGACTGGTATTATGACATTTAACAGATAGAAGAGAGGTTTCCGTTTTATTTTCATAGTAAAGACTACTGTGGCATCTGTCGATTCTGGCAAGTTCTCAACGTTTGTGTCAACCACTGTCCATGCCGAATTCTCCTCGTAGTCATCCAACATAATTCCATTTGTGGTCTCCGTAAGCTGTACTTCAGTGTTATAATAACTCCAAGCCGTAAATTTAAGGCTGCACGTTTGAATATCGAACGGGAAGTAGGTGATGTCTACTTTACATGTAGATTGCAAAATCTGAAGAAAAAAATAATTAGATTATGAACAAATTAATTAAAACTTAATATTTTTGATACAATTATAGAGATACATGTTGATATATATAGACCGAAAAATAGCATGATTTAGGAATAAAGTATTATTTTCATTGTTATTATTTGTGTGCATATATATATATATATATATATATATATATATATATATATATATATATATATATATATATATATATTAAGAGAGAGAGAAGGAATGTAAATTGTGAAGTGGCAGGACGATGATGATGATAATAACGATGAGGATACACTCGACGAAGGAAGTGATGATTGTAATGATGAGTGTTACTGCGTTTTTACGAGATAACCTTGAGGACGGTGATCCTTAGAAAAGAATTATTTTTTATCTGTAATAATTTACTGAGCCAGATCTTCTTGCCGGTGTAATCTTAATATGACCAATGTCGAAAAATTATTTTCGTCATCATCGTCATTCTAATCAATGATAATCATCAAAATCGATGACCGTACAAACTCAATGATAACCTTTTTATTTACTATCATTCTTAGAGGCAATAGGAATCGTTTACATTTCATTGTAAAATATTCATGACCCATCACCATACTTTATGAACTTAAATAACCCTACCAATATTTTGGCATCTTCGGTTTGCAAATTTGGTTAGTGTTGACACTCATACTTAATGAACGTGCATTTATACTTGTCATTGTTTAGTTTTCTTTCTTAGCATGGAGGAATGGGCATGATGTTGTCCTGTGCGTATTACCCAGCACGTTTTATTCGGGGCAAAGATGACAGGAGGGAGTGATATTTAACATGGAATCGTGCAGGTAGCAAGTACTAAACACCCATCAGTAATTTTTGGCATTTCAATCGGTTCTAAATAATTCGTAATTGATCCGGATAGTAAGATGGCTCGTGAAACAACTTACGTCTAAAGACATTCGCAAGATAGATCTTTTCTTAGGCAGCCTCGTGAATCAGTTTACAGCACAGCTTATGAAGTTCGTAAGGTAGCCCTTTTGTAAGGCAGCTTCGTGAAGCAGCTCACCATACAGCCATTGAAGTTCATAAGTTCAATATTATTAACTTTATATAACAACTATGTTAGAAATTCTCCGAGGAAACCTCAGTAAAACCTGGACCTGCATTAATATTGAATATACTGGGGATTTTGATCATAGCGATATTTAAGAATATTGCAATAAATGAATAAATCGAAACCTTTCAGTGTCAAAACTCTTTCAATTTACATTGCTTTAATAATCTCCATACCAGTCATATTCCATCGAATTATTTCGCACTTTATAATTCTACTTGAACGTCCATATTGCGAACAGCGGAAATAGCACTAATTTGAACCTTTCCTACACGTAATGAATAATGTTACAAGGCTACATTTTGTTGAATTCAACAGTTTGCATAGTCGTGATAGAAATAGTGCACTAGTTTAACACGAAAACAACAATATGGATATGCAAAAAGATGTTATATGCAAGTTAGGAGAAGATAAAAGTATAATCAAAGCTAGAACTGTCAACAAAAAACAAACGAAGCAATAAATATTTTGTTGATTTCAAACATTGACAATAATCTACCCCCATGCTTTGAACAGAGGAAGTTACATATTGTATTCAATGATAATAATATTCCAATAAGCACAGACCGCTTTTTAAATAAAACGGTTAGAGCCGCTCATTATGAAGAATAACTAAATGATATATGTAATCTCTGTAAATATACAGATTTGGATTCATTGAAATTTAAGGTGTATGCTTTTGCAAGGACAATCTACAATAAGCAAGCAAATATCAGAAAACAAAGCACCGTTAGAAAAGTACACGCAGTGACTCGCTTAAGACTGTAGCTGTGGTTGAGTCAGCAATATGAATAACAATATTTGACATTGATCTGAAATCAGTAAACAGGAACAAAATGGCTGAAGATGAACCCACATGTTGCCATATGTTAATAACTTAATACAATATTCATCAGTTACATATTCTCAGAATTTCTTTTATGTCATTTGTAATGATTGACAAAGAACAGTATTTAAAGTATCTTTACTATGCTGTGGAAGGTTAGTTGCCAACACGAATGTCAGTGTATTGTGGCAAATAATAAAGTAAGACAACAATACATTTCCTGGTTTTAAAACAAGGGTTAACTGAACCATCTGCTTAAGAACTGCATAAGCAAGCGAAAAGCAAATGTCCCTTTGAAAGAATGTATGCAATTGACGCAGATGATCAGTGGCAAGCAGATATAGTATACATCCAAGTATATCAATATACAACAATGGCCAGAAAAATATGTTTGCAGTGATATGTATTTTTAAACGTTTTGAGTAAAACATGAAACAAATACGAAGATGACACCAAATAAAGAGAAAAGGCTGATAAGGTACAGTTCTAGTAGCTTAACAGCAGGAATGATGAGGATCTATTTGAAAGGAAACTCTTTTAATATATTTCAACCTACTGAGAACAAAGAGCATCCGTAATTGAAAATTTTGAAATAATATGTAGATTAGGAAGTGGAGGAATTTCACAGGCAATTAAACTATAAAATGGGCTTCGGTTTTACCACAACTGATTAAAGATTAAAACTTAAATAATTAGATTTCATTAGACATCACTCAGGTCGAAGAAGGCAATGAAGAAAGGAGATCAAATATTTAGATGAACCTGTTCTGTTACCCGTCCACAGATACATTTGGAATGCATAAATTTAAATCAGAGAGAGAGAGAGAGACAGAGAGAGAGAGAGAGCGACACAGAACAGAAAACAATATTTGGAAAGGGCTACATTTCAATCGATCAGATATTTAAAATCAGTCATATAATTTCGCATGATAACATCAGGAATAAAAGTATATAAAGTGTATGTTTCACGGACAACAATATGACACATATAAAGTTGAATATATTTTAGAAACAAAGCAGTTTAAAGATACAAATATATGTTAGGGAAATACAAGGGAAACTGTATTAAGTTAAAATAAATTAAGCATACGATAAAGATAGAAATATTGAAAAGCATGAATATCTTGATATTTTATAAGAGACTGTGCTTACAGAGTTTAACAGATGTCGAAAAGAACCTAAAATATCACACAAAGAAATTACAACATGCATCATATGTGAATTTGGTTTGATTACAAATTTCTGAGGGTAAAACGTACGTCCGGATAAAAGCAGTAAGTAACACAAAAGCGCATTAAAATGCCTTAAGTCTATGCTGGTCTATGCATAGTACCGGACTTGTAATAGAAGTTCAAAGGGATAATACAGAAAGTGTGAAGTTGATTGAAACTATATCTCTAAATGTCTACAAAATAAATACAAGTTATAAGTATAAAGATTGTCTATGACATTTTGATTCAAATAAATTGCAATGTAAATCACATACATTTCGATGCGTATTTAGAGATATGAAGCTTCTTTCAACAAAATATTCTTTAAAACGCCTACTTTTGTCGTGGTAGACTGGTTTTGGGGGTTTTATAATACAAGGCTTTGTTCTTTCTATGTATTTTTGAAACTTAATGGTCAAACCATGGTCAGATTTTGCCTGGACCTGCGAAGCATGGAGGAGATGGTATGGTCGATTGCTGACGGAAACGATGTTATGAAATGGTTGGTGTCCGTTGCATATATTACGTAGAATTTTTGTGTGGAAAAGAGTTGAAAACTTCGTGTGGCAAATCAATCGGGAAAACGAATGTTATAAAACCAAATTTACCAAAATTGTTACAGATATTTTCAGGTTATGCAAGATACATTGTGACATCGGTAATTTCCAAATTTCGTCCGAATAACTACCTAGACAGATTTAATAGATATATGAAAGATGATTATATTACTTTGAACAAGATGCTTTACTAATTATTTATGAAATAAGTTTCTAAATAGCTTTCAAAAGACAACATCTGAGTCCTTTAAGAACAAAAAATAAGATTACAAAACCTCAGAAGGTGAAATATAATGTTTATGCCAGCTCGCAAAATAAAAAAGGCATGTTTTTTATTTAATAGGCGTGTGTAATAACTACTTTGGTTAACTTGTTTTTGTTTTTCCGTTTGATGAAACTGCAAAATTATTCTTTATAGAATCTTCAACTTTCATTTTTACAAGAGGATGAAGATGAACAATCAACCAAATAATATGAATAAATTAAAACTATAATTGCGTCTTGCAACATATTCCCAATGATGCTTTCAATTCCAATTAGTAGAAACCTGCTTACATAGTTATTGTGAGGCTGATTAAAAGTTCTCCGATGGTCGAACCAGCATAATGTTTCACCCTGAGTAAGAGCGTTAATCAGAATTTCTGTTTTAAACACAACCAGGTATCGATCGATGAATAAGAGGTCCTACTTGTTGACTCGAAATAGCTTATGATATTTTGCTTCTTGATAAGGCATATTTCGTCATAATTATTAATGATACACTAAGAGCCCTTAACGGACCACCGCCTTTGGCTTGCAAAGTTATTATGTTTTTAAACGAGTTACATAAGGTTTCAATTAGTCACCATAATAGATATTGCAAACGAAACATTGCGAACCTAACTCCGCCCATTTATCTTAATCAGGCAAAATCGAATACCCAATCTAACAATATCTACAACCATTTCAACAAAGTATACATAGCAACTTATGATCTTCAGAGACTGACACACAGGAAATAACATATTTGAATGATCTGGAGATTTACAGTGTCAGCAGAAACAGTTGCATTCAAATCTAGATGATTAAATCCAACTAAAATGAACACGAGAAGTGGATAACGTCGGAGACTGCACGAATTTCAACAAATGATTTTATTACAAATTAACTGCTTCAACACTAAAATAGCACCTAACTCTAATGCTTGTCATCAAATAGAAATCATTTATCTAAATAACATAAAAGCAAGCTTATGTCTGATATATTAATGATTGACTACAAAGATCAAAACGAAAACATAAGTTACATTTCCTGCAGTTTGGAACAGATCACATGCCTTGGCTTAAAAATGAAGAAAATATGCAATTGACAGAGTTGTTTGAGACTTAAAAAGACTATTAAACAATTAAGGAACAATTTCAATGATTTGCAACAAAAATTTAGAACTGAAACAGATACATTCGGAATTCAAAAAGAGTCAAAGACTCTCGTATTATGTGGTAACATTATTGCAGATAGAAACTGAATAAACAAGAAAACATAGACAAAAAGTTAATTTCACATAAAGAGTCGCGCATTCGGTCTTTAAATGGATGAATAAAAAAAAATAATAATAAAATAGGAGTTAATCGGGAAAAAGTTTAATCCCGCTCGTTAATCGGGAACATTTTTAATCCCGCTCGCAATCGATGTATGTTTTTTCCCGATGGTTTGACTTTCGCGTTGTTTCAGCACAAGTGTATCCAGGCCCTTCGTTTTAAATTATGAATTTAAGAGACGTAGTTTCAAATGTTAAAGAGGAAATATCACTCCGATAATTCATTTTTGCTGAATATATAGCATAAAATAAATTGGTAGATATCATTAAACCTGAGACTTCACCTCCGTTTTTAGGGAGCAAATACGCATGTATCTATTCATCAAGCTTTGATTAATGTAATTTATTCACAATAGATATAGTAGAGATATAGCATTCCAAAAGAAGTCTGATTTAAACAAGACTTTGTTTCATATTTAACACAAAAGTTTGATTGGATAAGGTATCATGAATGAAAAATAAGGAAAAGTACGATCATTTACAGTTAATACACAAAATGCTGGTACACAGCAGTCTGATGTGTATATGATAAAGTTTAGAATAATGTTTAACTTTTAACTATACAAGTTTTCTGTCTCCCATTGGATACACAATGAAGCATTATTAGTCACAAGCAAATCTTATTATAGCAATGCAGTTTTGTTTCATCTTTTTGTAGTAGAATTTTGATATCAATGTTTTATTTAGTTACAGCGCTGTAACATTTACCGTAAAATGTGGTTTGATATCTTTTTGTTTCTCAGACTTACTAATAATATGTCATCGTCAACAATTGTTCTTGTTGCATTGAATTCCTCTTTCTGATACTTGAAATTAATTTTCTTGCACCTTTATATATTTCAGCTGTTGTTCGTTGTCTGAGACAGTTGTTTACAAAACATGTGATATTTGCGTCGCTAAATAAGGGTCAAAACCTTTTCTCGGTTTCTAGGGTTTTATTAAATGGTTAGAAGCTATCGATGTATTTGTATGGTAAAAAGTCTGATCTCAAATATTAAGCTATGTATCGGGCCTCCATTCTGGCTTGTAAGTGACCTGGTCATGTATCTTTTCCTGTTACTTTTCTCTGCCTATAGCAAAAACAGAACTTGTGGAATGTGTTCCGTTGCCTTTATTGCAAACGCTGTTACATTTGGTTGATCATGTCTTGAAAATACATGCAACGAATTTTTACAATTTTGTGGTTGTTGTTGTTATTTTTGTTGTAGGGTTCAATGCCATTTTTCAGCACACGATAGGCTATACATGGCGGCTAGTATTAATGGTGGAGGAAGAACCTGGGAAAACCCCGGAAAGAACCACCGACCCACGAGAAGCTACTGGCAAGCTTTCTCACATACCCACATTGGCCTAACCCAGACTCGAACCCACGCAAACAAAGGTGAGATGGTAGTGATCCGTAACGGACAGCGCTTTAGACCACTCGGCCACTCGGGGCCCCCAATTTTGTAGTTGTGGTACTGACATAGTTCCAGCTCTCAATAATATAATATGCAACATTTGTAATCGATGTTAATAAGTTTTACATTATAAAACAGAACATTCTTTAGATATTTTATCTAACTAAATATCTACATTTGGGCAGGTATTGTTACAATTGTTCTGGTATAATTAATAAATTCAACCATTTTTACGTATTTATGTTTATCCGTGACGTCTATTTATATGTGATGATATTATTGTTGATAAAACTAATTTATTCCAACTGATGCTTTCGAATTTTGTAGTCATTAACGCCGCCAGATGAAAATATAAATTAACAGGTTATCATGTGTTGTTTTTTTTTATTTCAGTTAATCTGACTCCACTGATGTGAGATTGTTTAATGATTTCCAAAGCATTTACAGATATATAACTGCAGTTGCATGAGTTGATAAATGTAAAGAAGCTTTCTATTGTTCAGAACATAACCATGTGATCAGGCCCAGTTGAATTTATTTCTGGATAATCTGCATGGATAACTACTTGATACTAATTTCTACAAACAGAGTCACGTGCAAGGAAACTAATGTAAACAATGACTCGGAAGGCATACCAGCTATATGCGTTTAAAGAGAAATAAAAATGGTGAGTTAATATTTTATTTAGAAAACTTGATAAACATATTTGACAGAATCAAATAACAAATCTTCTAGTTTTTCTAAAGACATATAATTCTTTCTTTCAGTAGATTTTAGAAAGACAAAAAACGCTGCGAAACTCAAAATCGGCCGGGAAGATTATTCGGGCTATATTGTACAACTCTTTCGATGTGGCTCGTTACAAATGATTTTGAGAAGGGGAGTCAGTGACTAATATTATAACCATTGGACTCACATACTACAGTGCAAGACGCCATCCGTAAATGTTACGATGTGGAGTTAAGCAGTATAAAATTCACTCTAGTCCCCCAACGTAAATCTCAGGGTGGATGTCTTTTAGTTTGACTATTGTACCCCCATCCCTACAACCACTTACCGAGAGTCTAAATATCATCTTCATGTAGCCTTGTAGGTACCCTAAACAGCCAATGAACACATAAAATAGATTCTTTTAAAAACAAACGAAAATTTGTTACTCACGTGGCTGGACGATAACGATTTAGCCAAGTTACAATCAACTCATGAAAGCATCAAATCCAAGATTTATTCGTGTGTCTAACAAAACAACATGTCCTTTGATTTGAATACTGAACTTCTACTCAAATCACATTTGCCAATTTAGACAAATTTTTCCATTCGTAGAATTATATTTTATATTGACGTAGCTATTAATTTAAAGATACAGAAAATCCCCTGTTTTGTAAATAGATACGTAACAGACGCCCAAAAAAAGAATTCATATGTTTACAAAAGCTTTAAAACTGATAGAAAATATCCTTAAAAACAAAATAAAAATAAAGAATAAATAAAATTATAATGAAATGCAATTACATCAGTTTAATGTTGTTATTTCTAACATTATCATGGTGTAAACTGACAATACAGCTTACAAAATTCCCTTTGCTGTGTAATTAGGCAATTATCAGTTGATACCAAGAAACATTCTGAAAAAGTACATAAACTCTTAAAATCACATTCATTTTCAAACTTCCGAACTCCATCTATATTTACAGGAGGTCTATTACACGGAAGACTACCTTCCTAAATCCCAGCTTGGTGATCTATATATAAATGATCACTTTGAGCATTCAGTGCATTCTAACAAAAAAAAAACCGAATCGTTTGTTATTTTTAACCTCTAAATTTGTTGTCCTTAATCTATTCAGACAAATCTATATGTATATATGATATTACTCTGTGCAGTTGATACGTATCTCTTTGCAATGTCAAATATTCAATCCTGTCAAATACCAGCCTTGTACTGCACGTTTCTGTGCCCAGATTGTTCACGTAAAATGACGTATAAACATTCAATGAGATGATATATGTATAGGTTATTGCATTTGTATGAGAAAATATGAACGAGTTTTTCGGCTGAAGATACTGCACTACTTTGGGAGTGAAGTATTTACATCCGACAAAACGAGTTCATATTTTCCCATATACATGCAGTAACCGTTTTATTATTTGCTCATTTTCTTGTTCTGCATAAGGCTTAATTATGTAAACAAAAATACATATACGAAACAAAGTAACTGAACGTATGCCGTATTCAGAACCAAATACACAAGCGCAGATTCATCATTACGCAACAACAGTATTAATGCGCACATAACTCCGCCCAGATAAATTTGAACTTACTCGCGCGGTAGACATAACTTTAAGAAAATGGCGTTTTGATCTACCTAAAATTGAAATTTGGAATGCGCATTCAACAACTTTTCCGTTTGATCTGGAATGAATAGATTTTGGTATGTTTGTTGTTTCTACAATATTTCGGGATTATGGACTGGATTCATATGCCAATTCTACATGAAGTACATAGGAAAATTCAAACAAACCATGATTTTTGCCACCGAAGAATGTTACTAATCCAAATAATTTCTATATAAATTTCCAAATTTTTTTTATTTGTTTGTGGTTTTGGAGGGCATATTAAAGTAGTCTGTAACATTTTTACTTGTTTGGTGTTGGCGTTTTAGGTATCAATGTAATTAATGTGATTTAGATAGATAGAGATATTTCAGTACTTTTTAAAACTATTATGCATGTGTATGTGATCAACCTTTGACATTTAAACTTTGACCTGAATTGTCAGGTTTTGGAAAAGCCAATCTGGTCTGTCATTTCCGCTGATCCATGATCTACCCGTTTCCATAACGTTTTGGCTGCAACTGACTGGTTCAAGGGACACGATTCGTTGCATTTGCTTACGGTGAGCTGCTGCTGTGGGTGGGGGTGGAGAGAGGGCTGTTTGTCTTTGGTTTTCTTACGTAAAATCAGCTGAGATAACTTGCAACCACTTCATTACACGGTTGACTTTAACCCTAACTGGAGAACATATGTGGTACGGAAGTTTTTAAAATTGCAAGAATAAGGAAATTTTCTTCAAAATTGTTTTTAATGTGATCCACAGTTTCACTTGTACTGTGATGCAAAATGCCGAAATGTATCTGTGTAATTGTCATATTCCATTTGTAACAAGCAATTCAGTTCATTTTCACTTTCATACTTAATAACCAATCAGAGAGTGAAAGGATATGCGCAGTTATTGAAGATGTTAATTTCCATAAACGCTATCCTTGCTATCATTACAATTTCAATCATATGTGCTTCATTATGACATGTATTTTCTATCATCTCTTATTAAGGACACAGTCTTATTTTAAGATACTTTTAATCAAAGAAAATACAATCCATTTTATTTGCGAAATTTCATAGTTCTCCGTTTTCTTTCCAGTATATTCTGTTAAATCTAAATGAAAAGATAACATAGGGGTGGCTAAGTTAAATCAGTCATTATGTGTACTATTATCAAGGGAAAAACTGAAAACATTATACTCCAGAGACACTAAAGGATCTGTCCATATTGTTTTTATATTGTACTGCATTGTGAAATTATTCGTAATTAATTTATACGTTCGTGTTTTTTGTTTAATGTTGAACTATCATCTTCAAGAATGGTACACCGTGTGATTTCTAGAGACTGATATATTTTGATAGCTCTGGAAAGAGTATTCATCGATGTGTTTATTTATCAATTACGTGTTTGTGAGCATCCCACGCCAACGAAAAGTGCAGTGATATTGCATTCACTATCATAAAAGAGACCTCGACATGTGTGTCGGTTGTAACACGGAGGACGAACAAAGTCTAACATTCCGGGAAGGAATTGAAATTGCGCTAATGTTTTGGCGTTGCCATTGGTCTTTTCCTTTAATTTAACATGTTACCAGCAGGATAAACATATGGCTAAGGATTATGCTTTGTAAGTACTTTATGTTCTTCCCGTTTGATAAGCTGATCCTTATTAATAGGATCGTAAGAGGTGTGTTTTTAAAAAAAATACTGTACATCGCATGAATATACCAAAACGTTCCACAAAAAGAGTTTGAAATACTAATTTTCATATCCACCACTGTACATGGTACATGGCTCTTTACGGTTTTTCTCAACCACAGTATAGCCAAATATACTTACCGCATAAGGCCACCAAGCGACGAACCCATCATTAGTAACGTTCACCAATAGTTCACTAGAGCCAAGACCCTTGAATTCTGAAACGCCGTTTTGCAGAGATATGTCCGGTTTCCACACGTCGTCCTGGAATATAAATACGAATGACGTCCCGTTATAATTGGATGGGTCCCACTGCAAGTAATAATCGTTCCAGACAACAATAAGGTAGCCAGCCGTAGTCAGACTTTCCTTCTGTGAATCGAATTCTATTATTCCTGTTAAAGAAAAGTCAACACTGACATTTACTACCATATTTTGGTCATAAATAGGCCTAACAGCTTTATTATAGCCATCCGTTGTGAAAATTTGTGTCAGAAGACTCTTCGCGTTATCCGATGTCTGGGCATTTATTTTAGGTATATATGCCATTAATACGAATGACAGCAATAACACATAAAGTCTTGCAGGTGCCATATTCACTTAGCTATGCTGACTAAAGCTCACGTATGTATTCATCTCATCCAAAATGGCGCAGTGTCTGAAAGCAAATAAAGGAAAATTGTTAGTGTAAGAACTTTTCTAATTTTTATTCAGATTAACGTCAAAATTTTCATAAATGTGCAAATATTTACAGAAAGAGATATAATTGTTCACTTACCTTTGTACACGTGTTTTGAAAAGATGTACGCACAAAATTAATTCTTGAAAGTTTTCTTGTATTACTTACTATGCAATTATTTAAATTCAGATCGTCTTATATTAAACACTGGCTAATGCACTTCATTAACATTCGCCTGTTTCGTTCAGATCACATTGCGAGCTTAAATATTCCTTCCAAAGCAGTTAAAGCAATAGTATCCCAAAGACTATTAACATAAATTCATTGGTCAATGTTTTCTTTATAGTATGAATAAATACTTTAGATATTAGATTATCATGGTTTTTGGATATCTTATTACAAGCATTACAAACATGAATTCGAATCAAATAACAGGTATGGATACATTGCCCAGCTTGGCTCACTTTATTGCTATTTTCAATTCATTTTATCTAACGTACCATTGATAGGGCCAATAGTCATTTTTGGACATTGGATTTTTAGAGGGTTGATATGTCAAACTGTGCATTAATGATCCAACTGAAATGCGGTTCTTAAAATCTTAACCAGTGATACTCAATTGTCCTTTAAAAAGAAGAGGTATTAGATTTCATGTTTGTATCAGTAATTATGTAATCAAACATTATATGCTCTAATAGCTGTCTGTTGGCAGCATGTGCTCGTGTAAAACACACACACACACAAACACACACACACACACGCACGCACGCACATACAAATCCATGTACATAGTAAACCTATATATGTCACCACACAATAAACCATCATACTAGGGTCTACTCAGTTCATTTTATATATGATTTCAAGGGAAAAGCCAGCTTACAGCTATTTGTGCTTTTGGTAAGTTTAATAAATGATCTGACGTGAAAAAGTGTGTGTGTGTGTGATTTTGATTTTTAACGTAGCTTTAACAATTTATTAGTTATATAGCTACGATGTCTGCAGTGTGGCAGTTTATAGTGATGTCTAGCACTGGTGCATCATGCCGCAGACATGTAGCATGATGTCCCACCCAGTCACATTATCCTGACACCAGGCCGACCAGTCCTAACACTAACCTCTTAATGCTGAGCGCCAAGCGAGTCAGCTGTTAGTACCATTTTTATGACTCAGCCGGGGATCGAACCCACGACCTCCCTCATCCAAGGAGGCCACTGGAGCGGTCAAGGGAATAAGTGATCAACAACTAATTTGTCCTGTCAGGCACTGAAAGTTATTGTAAGCTATATTAATTTAGGTATTGGCGGGGAGCGAACTTTATTCCCTAACAACATTTCACTCACTCGCTCACTCACTCACAGCGGATTAAGAAAAGGAAAGGCGATAAAACATAGGAGCTGGATAAAGTAAGTATTAATTTCCTTGCATGCACTGACTGGTCTAGTTTGATAAAATGTCATTACAGATCAAAACTTATTGTACTGTCTAGTACACACCCTACAATCTAGCAATAATCTTTTGATTACAAACGCATCACATATACTCCCCAGGAACCGCGTTATGATTACAATGCAAACACACCACATATGCTGTTCAGCACAAGCATTTTAATTGCAATCCAAACACACAATTCTACTAGCAAGCGCTTGTTTTATTACTATCCAACCACACATACACACGAACGAAACGGTAGAAGTGTCTATACAGGCACCCAATATTTACACACAAACATAATATCACATTGTGGCTGAGATACATAAAGATACACAAACATAAGATACACATTTTGCATAATACTTTAAATAGTATCTCTCTTTCTTCTAGATGTGGGTAACCACAAAAACTGCCTTTTTGATTCTGTATACACCTTGCCTCCACATTTCTATCGGTCGATCTCCACAGGAATTACATCTTCCACGCCATCTATTTACACCACTACACCGCCAGAATTGATAGAGAGATGCAGAAATCAGGGGGATGATGTTCCTCAATTGCCTAACCTTCTTTTTGAGTGATGATGGTTTGGTATCTTTGCCGTTGTTGATGTTGTTGCAACTCCCGCTGTTGCAGCTCCATTTCCAGGTTTTCTGGCTAGGGTAGAGATGGGGTTATTCTCCATATCCCCGTCTTCATTTTTGAGGACCATACTTATCCGCTATTGTGATGGTCTTGTGATGGTCTTGTAGCACTCACCATTGGTTTTTCGGTACGGCAGTGACGCATCGGTGACCCTCTAACATGCGTCACTCTTGTTGTGCTAACGCATTGACGTTTCTGGTGTTCCCTCCTCTTTATCCTCTCACACGTCTTCTGCTTCTCTTTCACTTCATCCTCCAAAGTTAAGAGAATATGTTGATATGACAATTTCAAATGCATCATTGTCCGCTTGAAACATTGCTTGCCTAGATAAACTCTTTGAGTAATGCTAAGTCTTCCGGTCCTGTTTCCACTCATTCATATCTTCTTCGTCAAGTTAACAGTGCATGGTTAGACTAATGAACACACCGATTTATGTGGGAGAAACATTTCTTCGATTCGGTGCGCTGACGCAAAGGAAAATATGATCGATATAAAGAAACTTTAAAGAACATGTCAATGCAATTTGTTTTCAAAAAGCAGGAGAAACATGACTTCCAATGAACTAAGCATTTAAATTTTACTATGGTTGCACATTACATCTCAAAGCATATAAACACGATATAGCCATAATGATCACAAGTACCACCATTCTATATTATCATCATTTCCAGAGTAATTATGGCACAAACAGGTCACTAAATGTAATAAATCCAAGACTTGTTTTTGTTGGGGTTTTTTTTAAGAATGCAAGCAATATTGCCATCGTACCATCATGGAATCTGAACTTTGAAATGTCACATTACTGAATCGCCTCGATAAAGCATTTCTTATCATGACGTCAACCATACAATCCTTCTGAGGATGTAATCCATAAGACTCCAAATATTCCACACAGTGACCGCTCTGAATGTATACGGCTAATGAATGGGTTCCTGTCCAATGACTGTCTTCTGTGCTGATACGCTTGTAAATATTTAAGTTTCCGATGGAGAAAGTTTATCATTAGCACACACAAGATTCCAAGAAGCTGTGTATCAACTGTGCATTAGAGGTTACGACGTTCACATGTGTCCTTTTTTCTTATTGCTTTCTTCCCAGGTAATTATATGGCGTTAACAAACACCAATACGACTGCTAAGGAAAAGTGTCCACATCTTTTTGTCTCATCAATGAAAACTCACATTTGCAATCGCTGCTCTGAGAGTACAATACACCACAGAAATCTGGCAGATAAAGACGCTTTTATTTTTAATAGTATGTCCTCCGTACGCCACATCTACAGGGGTTGTTTTTGTAGTTCATGAAGAAGAAAACTTTAAGAGTCAGAGGTAGCTGCTCTTGTAATGGCATAATGACCACTTTCGCTTTTAATAGTCGATGACGTATGAAGCGGCAATCCGAGAATAAAAACTTTGTGAATATCCATTCCAAAACATTTTCACTTCTTCAAATCGACTTTTGCCAAGTTGACGTGTTCTTTGTCGAAAATGCTTTCGATATCGTACAAGTCGTCTTTCTTCATGGCCATTCGTTATAATTCGGGGAAGTTGATGATTAAGTCCACATACGTCTCTAAGGACAGGAAACAATTCGGTTGTCCAGCTAGGTAAATGACCTTTGTCAGACGTGACTTGAATTTCTAATGCAAACCATAACTCCGGTCATTAACACTTCTTTCTTTTTGGTGATAAGTTTAGTTCCAAATAATACATTATTACTTTTTCCAAGGATCACTTCACTGGGTGCACATCCGATGTGACGATGATTCGATTCACTGTAGGTTTTGACTAAACAGGGAAAGCGGCAATTTATTTCAGAGTGTGCTGATGTATAAAATATTTCCGCAAACGTTCTTTCAAAGTCATATAAAAATGTAGCACAACATTTACTTTAGTTTCAGAAGTCTTAGTATTGCAAAAATGAATATGTCATTGTTTAAATTATTTTTGAAAAGATTCGCTCAAAACATGGTTGCATTTGTCCGCTTAACCATTATGCTCGCACTAACTCTGAATTTGTTCTAGAAGTCAAAGAAACTGGGAAGCTGATTTTGAAAGCTCCTCATTGACTCAAAACAAATGTTTGTAACCACGATTGTGCGCTGCTAAACGAAAGACAAGCTAAATTTGCTTGCCAATCACACCTGCAATTTTCATTCAAGCTTCACATTTGCTTTACATTCGAAAATACATAGTTTTAAACACTTCCTCCGTCTCTGTAGTTATTTGTCTTTGTGGCATTTTGATTTTCTTCGCTTTTCATGACAATATAAAAATTTAGCTCCCTGTTTAACGTGTTCGGGTGAAACATTTGAAGACATTGCCAGAATTAGTCCTTGCCATTGCGAAGTTTCGAATTTTCTGATACTCGTTGTTCTTACCACTGATGGAGTTCCACGCATCTATTGCGTGGAACTAAAATAATTTGTTATCCTTCCATAACAATCAAAGGTAGAAGTGTGACGTCTTTCAAGAAAAAGGTGTGTTTTTCCCGTCTTCCGTGTAATCGCTCCTCCTAAACTAGGTCGAGAAATCAATGCTAACTAAGAAACATCCACATGTAACAATGGTGCTCTCAACTGGCATCTGTTTGGAATAATATGTATTCTTTTTCCACCGATAGGAGTGTTCCGATATTTTCCTAAGCATTGTTTCTGTATCTTGGACAAGGGTTACATTCCCTTCGAAACATGCAACGAAAATCCACATTGGCAACTGATGATTTCTTTTGGTACTTTGGGAAATAATATGTTTCACATGGGAGGATTGGATTTGATCAGTACTGACATAACATCGCAATGCTTAGTCGAACGAGAAGGGGAATCCCTTTCTTAGACGAAGATTGTATCTTGGAATGAAAAAGGGACACTATTCCTTATCAAATATATCTTCAGGAGAAAAACCACTGTTTTGTTCTGTTTTTTTTTATACTGGAAAGCATCTCTACTGATTGTCAGCACTCGATGATAAGGTGTTTCAGTGGTATAAATCATGACAGTTCTTTCTAGGATCAATCCAGCACGTTCTGAAACACATCTTGTACTTTGTTTTAGGTTAGGCCACATGTTTTAGCTGCAGCTGGAGTTGGATAAGAACAAGAAGTCCTCGTTGTTGCCGAAAAGTTAGAAGAAATAGGTTTCTATTACTTCCTCAGTTTTGGCAGTCATCCTTGTAAGCAGGAAAAAAGTAGAAGTAGCAGGAGACTTCGGCTTCGTTTTCTGGAGCACATACGCATATTAGAAGCAGCACCTCTCGTTTGGCAGGAGATGATTTTTAAAGGGACGTTTCTTTTCTGACGTTTTCCTGTTCTTGTGTGAACTAGCAACGCCACTTCTATTATTTTGGGTCCGCTTCAGTCTTTTGGAGATTTTCATTGTTTTGGTTGGTTACCTTTGGTATTACGATTCCAATTTAAAAGTGAACGAAAAATGATGCCACCTAAAAATCCACTTCTAAACTTTTTTAATTGATATTTTTCTGATTTGCATATCAATTCTTGGATAAGTTAGATACGACCACGCTACGTTTCTTATGTTTCACAAACAACGATCGGTTTGATGTGGTAAGTGAATTATGTTTTGTAGTAACTGATGTGATGCTACATTAAACATTCGTAATACTTCTTTGAAACTTCCTTCTAAATACGTGTATTTACTCGTGCAATTTTAGCGCCACTGATGGTACATGGTGCAAAAATCAATTTTGCAGGAGGATGTGATCGACATTATGTCTTGTTGAATACTGTTACAAAAAAAGAGCTAGACGGGCCTAGGTTTTCCTAGGTTTCTAGCGAACACTTGCACTTATGATTTATCTCTTAGACTAATAAATAATACCACATAATTGGCACTTCGAATGATTGATGGTTCGTGCTTTACTTTGTAGAAATAATTTGTGTGCAATGTAAATCGTACGAGCATTACGATGATGTCCTTCTCGTATAAACCAAATTTCAATATATTTTCGTCTTCTAAAATGTCACGAAAGATGACAACATTTACATTATGTGTAACACCATTCAATACCATGTAGTAGACCATCACACATTTGTGATTTGTGTTCGATGAAACGTTTGACAAATAAGGTTTTGCTTGAACCACTAGGCCCAGCAATCAACATGATAAATCGCTTGCGAAGTTACAAAGCCTCATAGCGTTGACGATCTAACGCTTTCCAAGAAGTGTAACAACAAAAGTATGTAAACCTTTCAGTGTAAACTAATTGAAACATGAGAACAGGTAAGGCATAATTGACGCCTTACATTCATAGAGATAATAAAATCACCTATAGCTGCAAAAAACAACTAATTATAAAATATCTTCTTCCACTGTTTTTTTAGAATCGTTTCTAATTTTATTTTCAATTATGACGTTTCTTCTTGCGCTGGTTTATAAGTTAAATTATTTTCTTGAACACTCACACACATTGACTGGCATCATGAGCAAATACTTTTACAGTCGTAAAAGTATTGGTATAAGCGTCAAGCTACACATATATTGGTAAATATTAAGCTTTTATAAATTTTGACTAATATCGTCCTCACACGAATGCACACAACTTGTCTTCACCACTATTCTTCACACATTGAAAATAATTTTTGTCGTCCATGCACAAATCAGTTTGGATGACCATGTCTTTGCTGCATGTACTGTTCATAAATGGACCACAGAGAATCTGCTGGTAATCTAAATCAGAGAAATATAGGTAGAAGTCGTGCCATCGAGATTTCTTTGTTATGGGTTGTTGATAAAAGTCTGCCCAGTATTACGCTTTCAAACAAAAATAATACTCTTAGAGCATTTAGATACCAATGGTTAAAACGTCTATGCCGTAAAGAATGCAATTGTTCCTCACGTTTCCCTTGAATCTGTACGAGCTTGTTGTAAATGTGCTCTTGTAACTCAGGAGCTAAGCTACAACTTTTCTTGCCTGAATTATCCATGAGGATGATAAGCATGTCCCACCAAAGGATTGTAGTGACAGCACCGAGACCATCTTGCATGCACCAGGAGAGCTGAGTCTGTATACACCCATTCGTGGAATTTCACACCAGAACTGAAACACTGTACTGGGACTCCAAGTCCGTAAGATGAATCCGACTTACAACTTATTAGTAGGCATTCCATCCAGATATGTGGGTCATTGTTTAAACGTTGTGGGTCAACTTTCAAAGTTGCGCTAGCCTAGCAAAGCTACAGCAAACGTATAGGAAATCCTGTAATGCTAGTTATGGCCTGAAAATGATGTTGATGATGTTATACATGTATATATTTTCCATTTGGAAACCTAATCCTCCAAACAAGAGAGCGCCTCGAAATATTTTAAGGTAAACTTTCAATGTTTAACGTGGATCCAACACGTCTTGAAGTTTTGCGTTTCGGGAATACCAATCACCGTCTCTTTAGAAATGTTTGCTTGCTGTTAAAAAGGTTATGCTTGTCGTAGTTTTTTAGCTCTGTCCGATTTTTGAATACTCTCCCATGATGTCTCCATTCTGCGGTATCGTATTTCTCAGAATTTGAGAATGACACTGGCTAAACATATATGGTCACACACACACACACACACACGCACACGCACACACACGCACACACACACACACACACGCTTGCTTGTTTGCTTCATAATTTATTTTAACATAGGACTAAGTTACGATAATGACCATATCTAATTAATATTTTTAACTATATAACAACAAGTAGTTTTAAAATCTTTTCTTTATTTCTTGAGACATTAAAGCAAAAGACTAAAACTATATAAACGAATATGTTTATGTCTCTAATTATTAGACTGAGATCCATATAAACAATGAGTAGTTTATCTTCCCATCTACTGTATCCATTCGTATTTTTCGCATTTATATTTGAATAAATCCGAGGCAGTGAATAAGTAAATGAGTCAAAGTGGTATATATACTCGTCATTGATATCAATGCATATATATTCCGTTGAGAGAATAATCATTTCAAAGTTCTACTTTGAACAGAAATTACCCCCACCCACAAAGTATACACATCATTTCGGTTGACGGAATATTACTGTGTTCATTTGGATATCATTCAAGAAGCATTTTTCTTTTTTCTTTTTTGTTTTGGTAACATTCTCCATTGCTATTGTTCTAGGGTTTAACGCCATTTTTCAGCACAATATAGGCTATTTATGGCGGCCGGTATAACTGGTGGAGGAAGAACCCTGGAAAACCCAGGGAAGAACCACCGGCCCACGAGAAGCTACTGGCAGGCTTTCCCACGTACCCACGCTAAGCAGCAGAGGGGGCGAATCGGACATTTTGTCCAATCGTTATTTTGCTTAATTATTACTTTCTGCACTCAACGATCTAGTGTCGTCAGCGCCTGGTAAAAAAAAAAAAACGACGACGCTGGGGAATCGTCCAATCGTCATTTGGTTTAATTAACACCTTCTGCGCGCCGATCCCCAGCGTCGTCAGCGTCCGGTAAGCACATCGACGACCGCGTCGATGTCATCGCCCCCTCTGCTGCTAAGTGGTTATTTACAATGAAAATTATTTACAACTAACCGAATATTTGGTCAAGTCCGATACGATATCGTGTCCGAGGATCATGTAAATTTATCGTTACAAATCCATGTGGGGTCGACTGAGCATGACTAAAAAAGTTTCGAAAAACATTAAAGTCCATGTCACCGCCGCACCATGTCTGCCAAATATTTCGTAGCGTGTGTGTATCAACGCCGTTGAATACAGCAAGAATATTACAGTTGTCTCTAATTACTTTTGGAATCTGAGTGTATCGTTGAGTGACATATATCACGTCAGTGTTTTTATGCCTGCCTCTGGAAAATATCCTAGCTGGGTTTTTTTGATTGTCTAACATAACATCATCGTACACGACTAGATTGTTAACGTCGCCATCAATATCATCAATACCCGGTGCATCATTGATATCTGTAATAAACTCAATAACATTTTTTTTAGCGATCGCTGATGCATTCTCGTTGAAATCTTTCAACACCTCGTAGCATCGTTGATCATCTACGCTAGGAGCAACCAAATACAACTTATCCCACTTCATCCATCTCATTATTAAATTGAGTAACAATTGCGTCTTGCCGGATCCAGATGGTCCGATGATAATCATCCGGATCGAGTTTGGTAACGCTGCAACATGCTTAACTGGTTCTCTTGTTTTAGTCGCCGAAAAATCAATTATATTCATATTTCTATACATAAATTATGGATCTATATTGTGTGAAGTGTAGAGTACGTACTGGTACAAATGATATGACAACCGCTACAACAAGAAATAACAGATCGGCCCTTACTGGCAAGTGTGTACAATGCGGTACAAAGAAATTTAGATTTATTTCTATTAGACCCGGAGATGTTTTAAAAAAAAGCGAGGAGGTGACATCGCAGCCAAATTGGCAAAACTCCCCGGAACACCGTGGGCAAAGTATCCAGGAGAAAAACACCTCCCAGGATATAACTACTGTGGCCCCGGAACACGAATAGATATTAGACTCGATGATCAAAATCAGCCCAAACCCGGTGAGTATCCAATAAACGCTATCGATAAGGCGTGTCATGCTCATGATGTTGCTTACAAAAGTAGCGATCTGCAACAGCGTCATATCGCGGATATAAAATTAATTCACGCATTAAATGCTATTCCTGATAAATCCGTCAAAGAAAAATTGGCCTCATGGTTGGTAAAATCGGCTATGAAAGGTAAATTAATGATTGGAAGCGGAGCTTCTGGCGCTGGTAATTGAAAACGATAGCGTTTATAATAACAACATGGAATCCATCTATTATTCTCCGAGAGGATACTGGAAGGGGAAGGCCGCAATTGGTAAGCTTGCAAGCGCTGCAAAGGTAACAAAGACCACTGCGGCTAATTGGTTATCCAAACAGGCTATATGGCAAATCTATCTACCACCGCCTAAACAAATCAACTTCTCGCGCTTTGATGTCAGCGTACCTAATGAAGTTCATCAGGCTGATATACTATTTTTGCCGCATGACAACGGTTACAAATACGCGCTAACCGTAGTTGATGTTGCGAGTCGATACAAACAAGCGGAGCCGTTAAAAACAAAGTCGGCAACTGAAGTAGCCGCTGCGTTTGAAAGAATTTATCGAAGAGGCCCTCTGCGCTGGCCAAATCTATTACAAGTTGATCCCGGTAGTGAATTTCGCGGCGCTGTTTTATCAACGCTGAAACATCATAGCGTCGCGATACGACGAGGTCATACTGCGCTACATCGTGATCAGGCAATTGTTGAACGATTCAATCGGACTCTCGCTGAACGGTTATTTGGATATCAATACGCGAAGGAATTCATCCAAGAAAAACGATCTCGTGAATGGGTTAAAAGGTTGCCAGGTGTAATTGCAGCGTTAAATAACGAGATTACCCGAGCAATCAACATGAAGCCCAGCGACGCGATTAAATACGAGTATATTCCCGGAAAATCAAAAATAAATAGCGTTTCCAAGCCGATTCTTGGCGATGTCACTGTTAGATATCTATATGAACCAGGAGAGCTTGAAGGCGGTAAAAAAAGGGCTACCGATCCTATTTGGAGTGTTACCACACATAACATATCAACGATAACACGATCAACTGGTAGACCACCGATCTACAGACTGGATTCAACTGCTCCTCAGCGCGGATTTACACGCGAGCAACTACAAGTGATACCTAACGATACTCAATTACCCCCACGTGGTCTTAACTAGCGCCGTTGCGTCTATTGCACTCAAGACAGGTCAACCTCACATTGTTTTTGACATGACCGAGACTGTTATCGATCCTATCCACGGTAAATTGGCGAGTGTCTTTATCCGAATAACGCCAACTCATTATACAATTGCAACTCGCGCAGTGATTATTCTGTTGTTGTCGTAGCGAGATTATTAATTCGGCATCAATATCAAAACGCCGCTGTTTTTTTTTATCCTGTTGGCGGTAACCCGAGAGTTTTCTATCAATGACGCTTGCATCGATGGTGACTTTGTCGCCGGCTTCGTCGGTGGCTTCGTCAATAACAATTCTTCGAAGCTGATTTATCCTTCGTACTCTGGACACTGCAAGATAGACCAGATTCGACCATTCGATGCGATTATCAACTATCCAAACAATTGTGTCCGTGATGGTTAGTCCCTGCGAGGAATGTATTGTTGTTGCGTATCCTAGCGTCCACGGGGATTTATCAGCACGTAGCGCGTCCTCGACGACACCGATATCAACGAGCACGATATCATTCAGCACGAGAATTTGTTTTTTTGTCCCCGACGCTGTCGGGGCTGGAATTTCAATTTCAATGTTCTGCCGCCGTGTGTCCGCGGGTCTATAACACAACGGCACTGGACGCGTTGGAAACTTTTCCTTATGCAACGCAAACAATTTCCGCTGAAGTGTGTCTCTGACTATCTTTCTACTCGCTACAATCAAATCGTTTGGTCTCCATGTTTCCCAGAATTCATTTAACGGCGTTTCCGGAATCACCTCGCGGATTATTTCACATTGAACTCTATCCGGCTGTAATCTGATTAGTTTTTTAACCTCGCGCAGTTGTTCATCAAGTGCTCGGTAATCAGTATCGGTTTCTTCATAATAGTCCACAAAACCCTTTAACCAATTATGTGGGCCCTCGCCGACAAATGGTGGTGGTTGGCCATGGTCACCACACATGATTACCGCTGTATTCGCGCGCAGCAACCACTCAAGAAACATTTGTAAAACATCTAACGAAACAGTACATATCTCATCCCAGATGATAATGTCGGGAATAAATTTTTCACCCATTCGATCAGGAGTCCACTCACCGCCGCTGTATCGAAAAAAGCTGTGATAAGTAACGGCGTCAACATTTCGTTGTTTTATCTCTCGCGCTAGTCTATGGGTCGGTGTAAGCACGATTATACTTGCCCGCGTTCGAAATAATTCAATTGCCCGAGTCGTCTTTCCTGACCCGCCACAGCCGCTTAAATAAACTGTTTTGTGTCTACAAATTGGATCAGAACACGATGGTGCATTAGACCATTCTGATAAATTATTACCGCGTAGGTAATTGTTCTCAACGATGACATTTGCTGACGGGGAATAATCGCGTCGTATTTCTTCTTTAATTCTCCATGTACCCCAACTCTCGTCCGGACTAGTAAACTCGGTTACGTTTTTCTTATACTTTACGTCAATATAAAATGAATCAACGGCTACTCTAACCGCGGTATCGGGGAATCTATTTATCATCGAGAATAAATTGATAGCGGCGTAACCCAGCATAGACGCCCTCAAATGTGGATACGCGGGGCTGTCTCCATCGCTGTAGGAAACAACTGTACCCAACTTTGTTCCATTGGACAAGAAAGCTGTTTTGCAGTTCACGTATCTATTTTTCGCCACTGCGTCCTTGATTACGAAATCATATTCTGCGTCATCTATAATCAGCCGTGAGCAATATCGTTTGTAATCGCAGTTTTTTCCACCTTGTGTAAACTTACCAATTATTCTTCTACCGAGATCTTTTGCCTCGTGGTTTCGTTGGTTGAATATCCTCCTGGACCATTCGATGATACATTCCTCGTCGGCATCAATGTGTTTTCTGGATTCATCAATTATGCTATCTAGACGCTCTGGTTCTGGTAACCAGACTTCAGTCTGCGCCCGGTATGATATAATCGCGTCACTGACAATCAACGAAACTAGCATGCTACAATCAATCATATACCGTAGCAGCGCTATTGGCAACCACTTCTTTTCAGCTATGTGTCTACCGATCCAAATATAGCAACAGCGATGGAGTCCTGCCGCGAATTCAAATGATACTATGCGAGCGAATCCGGTTAAATCAAAATCAGGCAGTGGTCCATTAATAGCAACACGAGTCATTTCATGTCTGGGGTGTCCAAATCGTTTGAAATACTCAGCGGCGGATCCATAACCGAGAAAACTCGCTGGATAACAGGCAACCATATCAACGGAAATCATAGCGTCGCGGTTGTATTCAGTGTTCCATAGTCCACCGTGATAGTATTCCAAACAACTGGATTGTACATCTGGTAAAAATTCCTTGCGCGTTGGTCTCCACGCATTTTTCCTTGCTGCAACATGAGCTACAACCGATGGAATCGTAAAACAATTTGTTAGCAGTTGTTCATCATGCTCTTCAAATTCCATGGCGGTTTTTTTCATCCTGTTGTGAAATGCTTCAGTGCGATATAATTCACCGTTTGGTCTTACAAACTGATCAAAGGTATCCGCATCGTTTTCAGCGCTGCGAAGTAACCACACTGATACAGGGTCGTTTTTACACAAGTAGGCAATAGCATCAAATAGTTTCCTCTCCGCGAGAAAACCGTCCTTGGAGAATTGTTCTCCCAGGAATTCTTCGGGTATATACTTTACTGTTCTATCCCGTGGAAATATTGTGATCGCGGGCGTCCATGCGTGTTCGTTATGATCAATAATTTTGATTGGGGCTCCCTTCGATTTATACTTTGATTCGTATAATACTTCACCGGTTATCGTTGTAACGGTTATTGGAAATCTCAGCGATGTTTCTAATCTCGCTATGTCGCTGATGGTCGCTCCACGCTCTTTTACGGTTAGTTCCCACTGGTTGATTTTGCTACGTCGTAAATCAGTCAATTTGTTTCCTCGACACGCATTTGTAAAATGCTCTATTATTCGTTCTGCTACACAATTTATCCCGGTTGACTGTTTCATCGGTTTCAGTTTTCCGATATCAGGTTTCTTATTTAACGGGTATATTCCATAAACAACTGCTGTTTCAGGATACGCTCGTTCATAGTATGGTCTGTCAATTCCGGTTAACAACCCCGGCTTGGAGTCGCGGCTGACAATGACTGTTTTCTTGTCGCTGAGAACCGGTTCAAATTTATCACGTATGATCCAATCGCCTGATTTCACCCGGACAATGAATTTTACTCTGAAGAAATATCTTTTACCGTCAAGTTGTGATATTATCGTTGCTGCGCGGTTGTCGTTCATGGTAGCATCAACAATGCCATCAATTCGAAATGTTGACCAACTGTGAGATGCGCCATCACGCTTGAATTCATTGATACAATCGCGTATTTTATTCAACAAGGTTTTATCGTTTATTAACGCTTTTGGTGTGTCCTTGAGGACTCTATCGAGATTGAATTTAATATTTTTCCGGGGCTTAATTGCTGCCAATCTCTCAAACTCATCCATATAATTAAAACAAGTATTTAAATGAAAGAATATAGTATAATGAATCACTGCAAATGGTTGATGATTGGGTCGACAACCCCGTGCAATAAATCATGTAGAGGTGAATTCTGCGGATACCATTTACAAAGCGTTCGTAATGGTTCTCTTGGCCCTCTCCCGTGCTTGGTTTGCCACGTCGGTGTAAGAGGAAAATCACAGTTATGTATTAATTGTGGCGGAAAGCGATACAGGGAACTAAAACGCTATTATGACAAGCGAATTAAAAACGCCGTCATTGACCCTACCGCAGACTTCGTCATCAAAACCCCCCAAGACTACGTTGAAAGATTTATAATTAAACCAAATAATAAATTAGACAAATAGTATTATTATACAAATGGACCAAGAATTTCAGCCGCATCCTGTGCTCGTCAGTTACGAGGCATCTCGCGACGGCATTGTTAGAAACCGCAAACTGAAGAAGCCGGTTGGTACCGTGAATAATCGGGGGTATTTGCAATTTAGTGCTGGAAAGAAGACGTATTTTGTTCACAGGGTGGTATATGAAGCGTTTAACGGATTGATCAAAGATGGCCTCGTTATTGATCACATTAATTCTAATTGTCAAGATAACAGACTGTGTAATCTGCAAGCTATCTCTCAGAGCGAAAATATTAAAAAAGGCCAAACTGGTAAGTGTTCAAATCAAGCAAGAGGTGACAAATCGTTTAATACATCAACGCACGAGGAAAAAACATTTCACTCCATGCATGCGGCAGGAAAATATTTCGACATTTGTAGGGCCTCAGTACGATTTGTTGCAGAACGAGTATATCAAACAGCGATCTCAAAAAGGACCGGACACAGAATTCGATTTTCATATGTAAATATCAGCGAGTGACGAAGTCACCGGCGCCTATGGCGCTGACAAGGCCACCGCCGCTGACAATAAATTGTCCGTTCCGGAAGAAAACAAAGTATGAACACCTCGGAATTGATACACGGGGTTTTCATTTTTTTTTATTTAAAAACAAGATGTTTTTTAAGAATAATGAATATCGAAGACATCAATAATATATTAACTGAGATTTCAAAATTAAAAAATCAAGGAATTGAATTATCTGATGGTCTCGACAGTGAAAAAATATTATCCGATTATGAGATTATTAACGAACAGTCGAAACGGGGGCGTTTTAGCCTGGCCCGCGAGTACTTTTTTATAAAACGATTACAACATACGATTAATGAAAACTTGTACCACAATGACGCAAATGCATTCATTGGACTATTTACTGCCGTTGAAATAATACGAAAAAAACTCGGACGTGTTTATGAACGACGCCGGGAGATTTCTAGTAAGATCAAAAACATTAGAAGGATTATAGACGAAAACTCCGGCGAGAAATTAGAAATTGCTTCGCAATTGCAATAATGGTAGGCGAATCACTTACTACTCGGCTAGCCAGAGAGCGGCTAGCAGCGCTTAAAAAGTTTATACCGTTACGAGACAGGGTCCGAGAACAACTTCAAACGCGGCAGCAACTACAAACCGATTTTACTGTTGGAAGCGAACAACTCTTTGCCCCGGTAACTAAAGCGACCAAAGATGTTACGGCGGCAACTGTACCCGTTCTTGGTGCGCTTGAAAAGATAGCGGCTCAGACCGAACAAACAAAAAGGTCTTTAGAAACACTTCCTGCAAAAATAGCGGCTGATACAACACGGAGGCCGCCACCACTCGCTATAACCGAACCACAAGAACCCTATGTTACAATGGCCGATGAAGAAGAACTAGGTGCTACTGCGAAAGAACCGGAAGAAGAAATACCAGAAGAGGAAATACCAGAAGAAGAAATACCGGAAGAAAAAGAGGGGAATATACCCCGTATTGTACTCAAGAAGAGCACAATAGATGAAATTAGAGGCTTCAGCAGCAGGGAAGAATTAATTAATTTTGCTGCCAACAATTTTGCTAAGAGCATACGAGATAAGAAGCATATCAATAGCGGTTACGAGAAAAATATAAAGTCGTTAAAGGACTGGGCAAGAATAGTGTATTTAGCGAGTAAACATAAAGAAGCATTACCACATCGTGGTGATCCCGATTACGATGAATTCCACAAGGAAGTTAAGAGTATAACACCAAAAAAAGGAAAAGGATACCCTGTTGGTAAAGAATCCTACGGCGTTACCTGTCCTGGTAGTGTTCTCAGTGATATATCACGGCTAGAGGTACTAATTGGAGGAAAACGAGCCGGAAATAACTCTCCGGAAATAATCAATGAAGCCGCTGATATTTGCAAGCGGTTATTTGCAGGCGGTATTATGGACATTAATGCATATCGAACGCTCATAGACGAACTCGTGGATGATTAATTGGAAAACTGGTGTTTTTAATAAGGATGATCATACACTACAACCATGATAAACCAGTACTCGTCTACGTGGTAAACTCGCGATTGCCTGTTTACCGCGCGTACTATGGAGATGGTCTCGGTAGCACCATTGCGGGGTTATTTACAAGAATAGCTCCAAAAGTAGCGCCGTTAGCCAAACAATTAGGAATGAAGGCTATTGATGTTATTCGTGATAAGGGTATTAGTGCCATTGGAGATGTTGCCGGAAGGGCGTTTTCTGCCGCGCGAGACAAACTAATGTCGTTGGTGAAATCCAGGAGAAAAAAACAGAAACCACCGGTAATGCCATCAACGACAGTGATGCCTGCAAATGTCAGTAAAGTAATAAATAACGCCGTGGAAGAAAAATTAGAGTCGTTGGCGACGACTCAGTCGTTGGCGACGAAGCCATCAATGGCTGAGCCATCCGCCGATGCGGCAACCAACGCGCTCATGAACGCGATAGCGGGAAGTGGTTTAAATTCAAAGAATTTACGACGAAAAAATCGCAATTGAAAACATCAACATGATAAATAATAAAATGTTTGCGCGTACCGCTGATCCCGCGTTTGATATGGACGCCCCAGTGCACAGGGATGATTCTGTCCGTGATTATCAATATTATTCTTATCATGCAGCGCAACCTGACCTACGATCGCGAATTGAACTTCAAGTCCAAGATACCAGTAAATATTTTTTGCCGTGTGAAGCGTTTATCGAAATCGAGGGAGAACTCGTGACAAATGCCGCCGATAATGCACCATACGCAGATGACCATCGTGTTCGAGTTGGCTTCGTCAACAACGGTATCATGGCGTTATTTGAGAGCGCCAGATATCTTATTGACGGGCGAGAAATTGAATCAATAGAACGCGAGGTTGATGTTGCAACAACGATAATTGGGTTGGCGAGATACTCGGATGATTATACAAGATCGGCGGGCCCATCTATGATGTTTTCGAAGGACACCACCAATAACGCTGACCATCTTCAGTACATCAACGTGCTGGTGGAAAGAGATACCGCAACTGACCCACAGGCTGAAGCAAATAACCCAGACCGCAGAGCAAAACCAGGCGCTAATTTCAATATTATAAAAAGTACTAATGATAATTTTAATCTAGGGTTTGCAGCACGAGTAGGAATGTTGCAAGGACAACGCCGAAAGTTTTCATGCGCGATTCCACTCCATCACATATTTGGATTCTGCAGAAATGTCAGAAAAGTTGTCTATGGGGCTAAGCATACAATCGCGCTGACGCGAAGGGGCGATGATAACAATGCAATATGGCATGCTGCTGGCGTCGCTGCCGGTAAAGTCATTTTAACTAAAATGGCATTGTGGATGCCGGTGCTGACTCCATCAGTTACCACGGAAGCACGATTGTTAGCATTTATGGAACAGGGAGGGAAATCGCTGTTGAGTTGGCTAGCGGTAACAACTGATGCTAAAGAGGATAACGTCGCCGATACGTTTACATGGCACCTAGCATCAAAACAGGGTGTTTCAGCCCCGCGTCATATATTCATAGCGCTACAGAATAGGGAACGATTGGGCAGTCAAGAACGCAGCCATATGATATTTGATCAATTAGGAGTCAGGGATGTTTCGCTGAGAATAAACGGACAACAGGAACCATCCGAGGATATACAGCTTAATTACGACAACAACCATATCGCACGTGTGTATCATCGATTGCTGTCATATATGGGTCGTGATCAAAACGTCGACACTGGTTTGCAAATATCACAACTTGATTTTAAAAACCTGTATCCGATTTATTACTTTTCGTTGGAACATCTTGATTTAACGAGACAATCCGTCGTTGATATACACTTCAGAGCTCGTATAGCCCCGGGTGGTGTTAATTATAGAGCGGTTGCTGTCATTCTCAGCGATAAATCAATGCTGCTAGAAGGCGTTGGTGGACGAATGAGAATCGTTGATGCGCCAGTGGAAAACATGTAATTGAAAGCACAAAACGCGTTTACAATAAAATGTCGTATAGTGTCGTCAGTGTAGAGTTGACTGATGGTCAAGTCAAGAAATTACGATCAAAGTCGGCTAAACAATGCGGGACCACAATAACGCTGAAGCCGTCACAGATGGCAGGTGGTAATCATAAGATATCGTTGACGGCGCGTCAAATAAAACATTTCAATGATGCGATGAAGAATAAAAAGGGTGTTCAAATAGATTTTTCAGCCGCAGCAATTAAAAACATGGAAAAGACCGGTGGGATATTTCCGCTGTTAGCTGCGATTCCGGCATTGATTGCCGCGGCCGCACCAGCAGTGGCTAAGGCGGCGGCGTTGGGGGCCGTTGGTACCGCGGCGGGGATGGCATTGAAGAAGGCAACCGGGAAAGGCTACAAAAAAAAACGACCCGTGGCCGGAAAGGGTCTAAGACTACCGGGAACCCCGTATTCATGGTACTCGGGAAAGGGTCTAAGACTACCGGGAACCGTTTATTGACTCGGGGGTCAATGACTCCAATGTCTAATTTTGATGTAATAGACGCCGCAAACGCGCTAGCGATAAAAAACTTCAGAGGTGTTTTTATGAGGGATCAATTACCGGCGGCACCAAGGAATATTGAAACCGGCATAATTAACCTCGATGGGTCCTCCGGAGCGGGAACTCATTGGGTTGCATACGCGATTGATCCGCGTGCGATCGTCTATTTTGATTCATACGGGTTAGCCCCGCCGAAAGAGTTCATGCGGTATATCCGGGCGTGTTCAGCCCGGGCGTGTTCGGCCCGGGTTTTTTATTCCACGCTGCCAACACAGCGATTAAGTGACCCACCGATATGTGGCCGTGAGGTATTGAACGTACTCGCGGCGATTTCATCATCGCGGAAACCACCTCATGTGGTTGTAAACGAATACACTAGTGGGAAATTTAGAGACAATTACATTAGATAATAATGATTGATATTTGGGGACGACCGGTTTCGGCGCTGAAAGAATCCACGGAAACGGCCGCCGCCGACATAAAAAAACTAATTGAGGATGAAATCGCTGATATGTTGAATTTAACAAGTGTTGACCCGGGCGAAATAGTTGTATTTCAAGACCGCCAGGGTAAATTGAAATCCAGTAATGTGTCGCTGAATGACGTTTTAATACGACAGCGTGATGCCGCCGAGGGCACTATCGCGTTGTATACCGGCGACGGACGACTCAAACCGGGTGAATCCATCTTGACAATAAATGGAAAAATAAGTACACTTGGCGACAATTATATAACCATGTCAAATTCGTTAAAGGGTTTACGTGGTGAATTTAACTTTCATGAAGAACAGTCCAGGTCGATGATAACGCACGTCAGCGAAATGCGAGACATTGTCAATAGTTTTTTTCGGGGACCCCCGACGGCAACCGAACCGAATTTTGTAATAATAACAAATGCTATTTCGGATCTTATGACGCTGCCGGGCCAATTTACCTCGTTACGAAAAAATGTTAACAGGATCGATGACAACTTTGATAAATTCTTTGGTAAAAAAAATACCAAGCCGGATGAGATCACAATAACTATAAATGATATCACTGCGTATAGACAGGAAATAGAAACAATCAAAACTGATGTTGCAACGAACAAAAAGAGTGTAGACTCGCATGAACGGGAAATAGAAATAATCGGCGCTAATGTTGCAACGATCATAAATAATATGGACTCGCATGGACGGAAAATAGAAACAATCAAAACTGATGTTACAACGATCATAAATAATATGGACACGCATACACAAGAAATAGGAACAATCAAAACTGATATTGAAGCGAACAAAAAGAGTGTGGACGCGTATACACAGGAAATAGGAACAATCAAAACTGATGTTGAAGCGAACAAAAAAAATGTAGACGCGTATTGGCGGGGAATAGGATTAATCAAAACTGATGTTGCAGCGAACAAAAAAAGCATAGACGTGCATACATATGAAATAGGAACAATCAAACTTGATGTTGCGGCGAACAAAAAAAGTATGACCGAGAATACACGGGAAATAGAAACAATCAAAACTAATGTTGTAACGATCATAAATAATGTAGACGCGCATGGACAGAGAATAGAAACAATTAACACTAATGCTATAGCGAGCAAAAAAAGTATAGACGTGCATGAAGGGGAAATAGAAGTACTCAAAATTAATGTTATAGCGAACAAAAAAAGTATAGACACGCATATACAGGAAATAAATACACTCATTACTAGGGTTGCAGCGAACAAAAAAGATGTGGACACGCATATACAGGAAATAGGAACGATTAAAACTGATGTTGAAGCGATTAAAGACGGACTACCGAGAGTAGCAGAGCAATTCGAAAAAATAAAAATCCCTCATGAGAACATCATCAACACAGTATACACAATTCGGCATGGATCATTCGATTGGACTCCTACACAGAATACAGTAAATATTACCGCAACTGTTAAAGGCATTTATCGATTGACACTGGTTTCAATGATGCAGTTTAATATATTATCGTCGAGTTCATCCGGGTTTAACAATACAATATCAACAATTATAGACAGGAACGCAACTGAACAGTTTACAATTTATGCCGTTGATAGAAATCTAGCCCGGGCAAACATTACATGGTATGTGGAATTTGCGGCGAATCTAAGTAATTAAAAACACTAGCTCTTTTAAAATAAAATGACCACCAGGGTAATTGAATCAGAGGTATCACCGACGTCACATCAATATCGATTCGATACCGCAAAAGAATTCTCCGCGAATTTGAAAACGCTTTCCGAACAATACCGTGCAAAAATAAAAAAATACCGCAGAAAAATAACCGCCATCGACGCGGTCGTGTACTCGGTGTCGGGCATAGTAGCCGGTACCGGTGTTATTTTATCCACGGTGACCACGATAGCCCCGATCGCTGTTCCAATCGCTATCTCCGCGATGACAACAATTGCTGGAGTCGCCAACGCAATCACTAGGAAGATATCATCGTGTTTTCAGAAAAAACTCAACGAGTATACAGTAAAACATCAAATAGTATCCGACGCGTACTCGAAATTATCCGGGTTGATCTCGTTGTCAATTGATAATTTGTTCGTATCCGATGTTGAATTCTCCACGATGGTCCAGTTATATAGCTCCGCGATGTCAAAAATCGAGGATTTTCAACTGGAAGCCGAAACCACCTGGTTGTTAAAATTAGACACTAAAAACAACGAATAATAATAATGTCGCTGAACCCCGAAGGGTCTCAATTACTTCAGCGGATCGCGGAGAATACCACTCCGGTACAAACAAATATGATATCGATAACATCAACGAAACCCGAATTCAGTGTAAACTTTCCATCACCGGTTCCAGTAAAGGAAATAGCGCTGGCAAAATTGCGAGTATATCACAGTTGGCCTAATATTCGAGCGGACGCATTTAACGGACAACAACCTAATAACTCGCTGGTTTTTGCACGGACAAATAAACCCGATGGGACCCCAGACTGGGAGGAGGTTACAATACCAACTGGGTCATACCAAATAGAACAAATCAATAAAGAATTTCAACGCAGGATAAAATCAATCACAGGAAAGGAATCAAAAATAGCTATTACGGTTCATGAACCGACGTTATCGTCGACGATTGAAATAAGCACACCGGGGTATATGGTTGATATTTATAACAGTTCAATAAGAACCATACTAGGATGGCCTGAGAATCCACCCGCGGACACCCCCCCATCAACTATCCTCAGACACGATAACGGAGATGGTGGTAGGCATATTGCTCCATACAACGTAAATATTGCATCGGTGATAGCGATTAATCTAGTGTGTGATGTTATCGAAGGGAGTTACCAGGTGGATACCAAGCAATCAAATCAAGCTCAACAGGGATATATCCTTTATTCATTTTCACCAACAGCCCCTCCGGGATTTTTAATCGTTGAGAATCCGATTAATCCGGTCTATATGCGATGCCATGATCGGTTTTTAACGAGAATTAATTTTAAACTCACCGATCAGTCAAATAACCTAATTGATCTGCAAGAGGAGGAGTTAGTGATCACTCTGTTTGTAAGATCATTGTAAATAACCACTTAGCAGCAGGGGGGGCGATGACATCGACGCGGTCATCGATGTGCTTACCGGACGCTGACGACGCTGGGGATCAGCGCGCAGAAGGTGTTAATTAAACCAAATGACGATTGGACGATCCCACAGCGTCGTCGTCGTTTTTTTTTTTACCAGGCGCTGACGACACTAGATCGTTGAGTGCAGAAAGTAATAATTAAGCAAAATAACGATTGGACAAAATGTCCGATTCGCCCCCTCTGCTGCTCGCTAGCCGAGCCTTGGACTCGAACTCACGCAGACAGAGGTGAGATGGCATTGATCCGGAACGGTGAGAGCTTTAGATTTTCCATTGTAAACATCGCACTTGAAGAATGAGTACCTTTTAAGATCAAATACCTTAGTAAGGCTCATGGAAATCAAGTACGAGTCAAAAAGAACTGTTTCGAGCTGTCCGAATGTCCTAATTGAAAACAAAATATACAATTAAATTATGAAAATAGACTTTATACAGAATTGTACTAAATCATTCACATCTGTTCAGTAAATAAGAAAAGCAAATGACAAATATATAGGAAATGTTAAGAGCACAACTATTCTGTAGACAGCTACAAACTCGAAATAGAAGACTGAAGATAATGTAATTATGCCATCAATAAAATTAGAGCTTTCATCTTTTACATGTTAATTCTTTGGATTTGCTGCAAGTTTTCATCACTGAGTGATTGTCCCGCTGTCTGATAATCAATATTACCAGAATTATATTTACTCGAATGAGCTGCTCTCTGTAATGAATTATTTCCATCGAATTTTTATATCATGCACTGTGCACCCTATGGTCAAATTTGACCTGATGTGTGCTTATACAGCTTTTAATTTTTTATAATATTAGTTAGCTCAGGTTTACATAGATGTCGCAATGTTTCTTAATCACAATATTGTTGCGCTGATGAATTGTCGCATAAATGTATATCTTCAATGGAAATTCAAGCAATAAAAGTGTAAATAGTTTATTAATCTCATTATAGAATCATAATAAACCACTGACAACGTTGTATTAGTCTCGCTATAGAATCGTTGAGCCGGAAAGAAACTGAGTGTAATATCCAACTGGAACTAAATGGTGTACAAGTGTTGCGGATAATAACAAACAATGTTTCAAAACGTACCATTTTTAAATATTTTTCAATAATACAGATGTCTCTTCAATAAATATTAGTTTATTGTTTTGGGTGAAAAGTATTTGTTTATCTAAGAACCACAGAGTCTGCATGAACGAATTTATATTATTAGACTTTATTAAAATATTTAATAAATCAAGCTTCCTATGGATACAAAGAAATGAATATGGTGTTAATGACGATGTTGATGACGTTGATGATTGTTTACAGTAGGGATTGTTAGACTTTTTCGTTTGATTAATTAAAAGAAAGTGGGTCCCCATGTGTCCGAGTGGTCTGAACCACTTGCCTTTACCGGTCACTGTCCTATCATCTATATCCGCTATGGTTCGAGTCTCAAGTTTGTCGTTGTGCGGAAGTGAGGAAGCTTGTCATTTCTTCGGTGGTTTTTACCGGAATTTCTCTGGTTCTTGTTCCATCATTTATTCTGGCCGCCACGTATAGCTATGATGCGCTAAAAATGACTTTAAACCCGAAACAACAACATGAAAAGATAGCTGTTATTACCATACAGAGTGGAACTATTGGCATAGTCACAGTTTGTGTATATTTAAATTGGATTGTTTGTTAGTTTGTTCTCCCCGATTATATGTTATGTATAACTGTGTGTTGGACTTTACCTTGTCCAGAATCAAATTCTTGTTGTACCTGACCAGTAACGTTTGTTCTGTAAACAACAGAATACATAAATAATTATTTTCTATGATTGTGTATTATAGAAACACTATAAGCATGTTTATCTAAGTCTGAGTCTAGTTTGTGGGAAGGTAGGAGTCATCTTCCGAGAACATTTATTTTATTGTCGCTTTAGTTTGTGCCAAACTTTTCGATTTACTTGTCCAAGGCGGTACCTTTAATCGGCACAGAGACATTCTCGTAGTGGCAATAATCTGGGACGTAAAGCTAAAGGCAAATAATGCACTGCTACAGATGCAGCCATTTGAAACACATTATCGCAATGGCGTTTGTAACTAGATCACGCTAAACAGTATAATTCTACTGAGCTTGCTTCAAATGCCGTTTACCTTTTGCATAGAAAATATATACCATTTTAAGCATTAAGTTGTTTCTTTTGTTTCGTTCTGTTCCTTTATATAAGCTATTTTCTTCATTCTGAATACAGTTCTCTCTGCCAATGTATATACATTTATTGTTCTAAATGTGTCCCTGTGTATATTTGTCTCTATGATTATACTTAAATATCCCTTGAGGACGACTATTCTTTATGTAGAACCGTAGGGACAGTTTGTTTATTCCCCGTGAAATTTTTCAACATTTGAGATGTATGTGTGTGTTTGTGCGTGTGTGCTATGATGCAGTACAACGTCGCATAGAACAAGATATGATTTTAAAAAAATGATGTAAAGCAAAAAGGCATTTCTAACGTCTTAACATCGTTCCATTATCTGCTCCATTAATATTAATGATATATGCGTAAAATAATTGCATCATATTCAGCAAGTTCTAATCTCATCGAAAAATACATCTCAGTATTTTATGTACATAGGGGCGTTTTCTCCATCATCTCATTATATTTTCCTAACTTATTTTTAATAAGTATTTTTATATAATATCCATCTTTTATTCCATGCACTTTTAATATGATTGGTTTTGGTTTGGTATTTTTTATAGTTTTTGTCAGATACCAAACCCCATTCCCTTCTGTATCCCCACCCCATTATCTTCTACGCCCCCCCCCCCCCCCCACACACACACACATCTAAATATAAGTTTTGTGAAGAATTGCCCTCCTTAAAGTAAGGTGAGGTAAAATATGATAATTTCAAGTGCAAAAAATGTCCTGATGACATCATCTTTGATTGGCGCCCGGAGCACTCCACACCCACCCCTCGCAGAGCCACACTCCACACCCACCCCTCGCAGAGCCACTGATATGATACTAGTTCTATAACGGTAATAGCTTGTGACAGATGTAATGCAATTCGCGCTATTACATAATCATCCATCAAATATTGGAGACAAGGAAGAGGGCTACATGGATTATTGATTACTGACCGATGATATAGCATAAATCGCAGGCAGATTTGCTGGGACGTCTCCTTGTAATCTACTTCAAATCAGAACGAAACCATTGTGTTTTTATGTCAGTATCTTTATCCATCGTTCAGCTGATACTGATCAGCTTTATTCAGATAACATCTGTCACGCAGAATGGTTGCACACGTCGCAAATGTAAGAACAGTGCTTTCAAGTGCGCTGGATATAGCAAGGGATCGCGTCTTTTCAAGTGCGCTGGATATAGCAAGGGATCGCGTGTTTCAGGGACTGATAAAGATATACGCAATAAACTGACAACGAACAATTTAAATGTAGTTCCTAAATAGCCTAAGCAGTCTCGACACTAACTGACCTATGTCAAAGGCAAACACAAACTGGAGACAAGAGAACCAGTAAGCACAAAAAGCGATGAAGTTTTTTCTTTTTTTTTTACATAAATAGTTTATATGCTACTACAAATGCGCCATATCGCCATATGTTTATGTGTAAATTGGTGCAACAGTAAATTATATCCCGGATGTTTCAGTGCATTATTGGTGAGATATATGTGAGTGAATGACTAGTTAAAGAAAAAGAAAACATAATGTAAATGAAATGTACTGGCAGTAAAAAAAAATGATGAATTTATTTACACGAGGTTGTCTTTTTCTAGACTTCTTGGTACAGGACAATAGTTTCAATGTTTTGAAGCGAGATATCCAGGAAGATTTATGTTCGTTCCTGTTTTGTGAGCTCCAGTTGTGAGGATATATATATATATATATATATAGAGAGAGAGAGAGAGAGAGAGAGAGAGAGGATTACAAATATGGACGAAAAAGGCAGGAAAGAGCTAGCCATGGGTTCTAAAGGAAAATGCGTGTTAATATTTACATAATTTTTATATTTTTATAAATACGACTAAACATCATTATCCTACAGGCAACCAAATTCACTTGAGATTGAAACCCCAGCCCGGAGGTAAACGCCTTGCCTGTATGCACAGATTCCGATTCGAGTCTCCATACAGCAAGAAATAAATTCTTATACCTGTATGCAAATGGTACTTATTCCAATTTTGTCCATATAGTTTGCATAATTATTTCAACAATAAGCTTTAAAATAAATTGCCCTCGTTAAACTAATGTGACGAAAATTACAATGAAAATCTCAACTGCACAAACTTGTGTTAGCAATGCTCCCTTAAGCCTGGCGGCTGGGGGCGATAGGACACCGTTGTCGCGCCCCCCACTGAGATAATGCAAGTCCTATTATCGTGCTACCTTGTAGCAGATAAAAGGACATTCGCTCAATCGCATGATCATCCATCAAATAGTTTGCCCTATGAAGAGGACTGCTTGCATTATTGATGATTGAGTAATGATATCGCAGCATTCACGGCAAGATTTGCTGTTGAGGTTTTGTAATCTAAGCCAGATCTGAACGAAACCATTATGCCGAACTATTCCATATTTCTATCCTTCGTGTCTGTGATAATGATCAGGTTTGCTGATACTATTAATATCACGCAGCTATTCAACCGACTCAGGTTAATATTACACAATAGTCAAAATATGGGTGACACAACGTTCAACGTTCGCTACGCGTGTTGCTGTCGTTTTTGTTGTAGGGTTTAACGCCATTTTTCAACAGACGATAGGCTATACATGGCGGCCAGTATTAATGGTGAAGGAAGAACCCGGGAAAACCGCGGAAGGAACCACTGACCCACGAGAAGCTACTGGCAAGCTTTCTCACATACCCACATTAGCCAAATCCGAGACTCGAACCCACGCAGACAGAGGTGAGATGGCAGTGATCCGTAACGGAGAGCGCTTTAGACCACTCGGTCACTCGGTGGTCCCCGCTACGCGCATGTGTGTGTGTATATATATATATATATATATATATATATATATATATATATATATATATATATATATAGAGAGAGAGAGAGAGAGAGAGAGAGAGAGAGAGAGAGAGAGAACCACAGTATACCGCAATTATATTACCCACCAACAATTTAATGTCCCCGGGGAGGGGGCCTGACATTTATTGTTTGATTTCCGTCTGTCTATAGCTCAGAAATACCTCGCTCTGATTTAAAGCAAAATAACACCAAGAGAATATTTTTGTTTAAGAAAATACCGACCCGCCAGCCTACCTCAACCCTCAATTAAATGGCCAGTACATTATAGTAGATGATTTTGCTATATGTATCTTAACTATTGTATACGTTGTAATTTGAAAGCTGTAAATTAAGGATGACGGCTAAGCTTACACTACAGCTCTCACTATGATGTAAATGAAGGATGACAGCTAAAGACCGCTCCGGTGGCTTAGTGGTTAGAGCGTCAGCCTCGGATGCGGGAGGTCGGGGGTTCGAACCCCTGCCGAGTCATAGTAACAGCTGCCTCGCTTGGCGCTCAGCATTAAGAGGTTATTGTTAGGACTGGTCTGCCTGGTGTCAGGATAATGTGACTGGGTGGGGCATCATGCTACATGTCTGAGGCATGATGGCCCAGTGTTAGACATCACTATAAACTGTCACACTGCAGACATCGTAACAATATGACTGAAATTGTTAAAGCTACGTTAAAAATCAAAATCACACACACACACACACACACACACACACACATGATGGCTAAGTTTACACTACATCTCTGACTTTGATGTAAATGAAGGATGATGGCTAAGCTTACACAACAGCACCTTATTTTGATGCAAATGAAGGATGACAGCTAAGCTTCCACTAAAGCTCCTACTCTGATGTAAACGAAGGATGACGGCTAAGCTTACACTAAAGCTCCCACTTTGATGTAAATGAAGGATGACGGCTAAGCTTACACTAAAGCTCATACCTTGATGTAAATGAAGGATGACGATTAAGCTTACACTAAAGCTCTTACTTTGATGTAAACGAAGGATCACGCCTAAGCTTACACTACAGCTCCCACTTTGATGTAAATGAAGGATGACGATTAAGCTTACACTAAAGCTCTTACATTGATGTAAACGAAGGATGACGGCTAAGCTTACACTAAAACTCTTACTTTGATGTAAATGAAGGATGACTGCAAGGGTTACACTAAAGCTCCCACTTTGATGTAAATGAAGGATGACGATTAAGCTTACACTAAAGCTCCCACTTTGATGTAAATGAAGGATGACGATTAAGCTTACACTAAAGCTCCCACTTTGATGTAAATCAAGGATGACGATTAAGCTTACACTAAAGCTCCCACTTTGATGTAAATGAAGGATGACGATTAAGCTTACACTAAAGCTCTTACTTTGATGTAAATGAAGGATGACGGCTAAGCTTTAACTACAGTTCCTACTTTGATGTAAATGAAATATGACGGCTAAGCTTACACTAAAGCTCTTACTTTATTGTAAATGAAGGATGGCTGCTAAACTTACACTACAGGTCCTACTTTGATGTAAATAAAGGATGACGGCTAAGCTTACACTACAGCTCTTACTTTGATGTAAATGAAGGATGACTGCAAGGTTTACACTACAGCTCCTACTTTGATGTAAATGAAGGATGACGGCTAAGCTTACACTACAGCTCTTACTTTGATGTAAATGAAGGATGACGGCTAAGCTTACACTACAGCTCCTACTTTGATGTAAATGAAGGATGACGGCTAAGCTTACACTACAGCTCATACTTTGATGTAAATGAAGGATGACGGCTAAGTTTACACTACAGCTCCTACATTGATATAAATGAAATATGACGGATAAGCTTACACTAAAGCTCTTACTTAGATGTAAATGAAGGATGGCTGCTAAGCTTACACTACAGGTCCTACTTTGATGTAAATGAAAGATGACGGCTAAGCTTACACTACAGGTCCTACTTTGATGTAAATGAAGGATGACGGCTAAGCTTACCCTATAGCTCCTACTTGATGTAAATGAAGGATGACGGCTAAGTTTACACTACAGCTCCTACTTTGATGTAAATGAAGGATGACGGCTAAGCTTACACTACAGCTCTTAGTTTGATGTAAATGAAGGATGACGGCTAAGCTTACACTGCAGCTTTTACCTTGATGTAAATGAAGGATGACGGCTAAGCTTACACTACAGCTCCTACTTTGATGTAAATCAAGGATGACGGCTAAGTTTACACTACAGCTCTTACTTTGATGTAAATGAAGGATGACGGCTAAGCTTACACTACAGCTCCTACTTTGATGTAAATGAAGGATGACGGCTAGGCCTACACTACAGCTCTTACTTTGATGTAAATGAAGGATGACGGCTAAGCTTACACTGCAGCTCTTACTTTGATGTAAATGAAGGATGACGGCTAAGCTTACACTGCAGCTTTTACTTTGATGTAAATGAAGGATGACGGCTAAGCTTACACTACAGCTCCTACATTGATGTAAATGAAGGATGACGGCTAAGCTTACACTGCAGCTCTTACTTTGATGTAAATGAAGGATGACTGCTAGGCTTACACTACAGCTCCTACTTTGATATAAATGAAATATGACGGCTAAGCTTACACTAAAGCTCTTACTTAGATGTAAATGAAGGATGGCTGCTAAGCTTACACTGCAGCTCTTACTTTGATGTAAATGAAGGATGACGGCTAAGCTTACACTGCAGATATTACTTTGATGTAAATGAAGGATGACGACTAAGCTTACACTACAGCTCCCACATTGATGTAAATGGAGGATGACGGCTTAGCTTACCCTATAGCTCCTACTTTGATGTAAATGAAGGATGACTGCAAGGTTTACACTACAGCTCCTACTTTGATGTAAATGAAGGATGACTGCTAGGCTTACACTACAGCTCTTACTTTGATGTAAATGAAGGATGACTGCAAGGTTTACACTACAGCTCCTACTTTGATGTAAATGAAGGATGACGGCTAAGCTTACACGACAGCTCTTACTTTGATGTAAATAAAGGATGACTGCTAGGCTTACGCTACAGCTCTTACTTTGATATAAATGAAATATGACGGCTAAGCTTACACTAAAGCTCTTACTTTGATGTAAATGAAGGATGACTGCAAGGTTTACACTACAGCTCCTACTTTGATGTAAATGAAGGATGACTGCTAGGCTTACACTACAGCTCTTACTTTGATATAAATGAAATATAACGGCTAAGCTTACACTGCAGCTCTTACTTTGATGCAAATGAAGGATGACGGCTAAGCTTACAGTACAGCTCTTACTTTGATGTAAATGAAGGATGACTGCAATGTTTACACTACAGCTCTTCCTTTGATGTAAATGAAGGATGACTGTAAGGTTTACACTACAGCTCCTATTTTGATGTAAATGAAGGATGACTGCTAAGTTTACACTACAGCTCTTACTTTGATGTAAATGAAGGATGACTGCAAGGTTTACACTACAGCTCCTACTTTGATGTAAATGAAGGATGACTGCTAGGCTTACACTACAGCTCTTACTTTGATGTAAATGAAGGATGACTGCAAGATTTACACTACAGCTCCTACTTTGATGTAAATGAAGGATGACGGCTAAGCTTACACTGCAGCTCTTACTTTGATGTAAATGAAGGATGACTTCAAGGTTTACACTACAGCTCCTACTTTTATGTAAATGAAGGATGACTGCAAGGTTTACACTACAGCTCCGACTTTGATGAAAATGAAGGATGACTGCTAGGCTTACACTACAGCTCTTACTTTGATGTAAATGAAGGATGACTGTAAGGTTTACACTACAGCTCCTATTTTGATGTAAATGAAGGATGACGGCTAAGTTTACACTACAGCTCTTACTTTGATGTAAATGAAGGATGACTGCAAGGTTTACACTGCAGCCCCTACTTTGATGTAAATGAAGGATGACGGCTAAGCTTACACTATAGCTCTTACTTTGATGTAAATGAAGGATGACGGCTAAGCTTACACTACAGCTCCTACTTTGATGTAAATGAAGGATGACGGTTAAGTTTACACTACAGCTCCTACATTGATATAAATGAAATATGACGGCTAAGCTTACACTAAAGCTCTTACTTAGATGTAAATGAAGGATGGCTGCTAAGACTACACTACAGTTCCTACTTTGATGTAAATGAAAGATGACGGCTAAGCTTACACTACAGGACCTACTTTGATGTAAATGAAGGATGACGGCTAAGCTTACCCTATAGCTCCTACTTGATGTAAATGAAGGATGACGGCTAAGTTTACACTACAGCTCCTACTTTGATGTAAATGAAGGATGACGGCTAAGCTTACACTACAGCTCTTACTTTGATGTAAATGAAGGATGACGGCTAAGCTTACACTGCAGCTTTTACTTTGATGTAAATGAAGGTTGACGGCTAAGCTTACACTACAGCTCCTACTTTGATGTAAATGAAGGATGACGATTAAGTTTACACTACAGCTCTTACTTTGATGTAAATGAAGGATGACGGCTAAGCTTACACTACAGCTCCTACTTTGATGTAAATGAAGGATGACGGCTAAGTTTACACTACAGCTCCTACTTTGATGTAAATGAAGGATGACTGCTAGGCTTACACTACAGCTCTTACTTTGATGTAAATGAAGGATGACGGCTAAGCTTACACTGCAGCTCTTACTTTGATGTAAATGAAGGATGACGGCTAAGCTTACACTGCAGCTTTAACTTTGATGTAAATGAAGGATGACGGCTAAGCTTACACTACAGCTCCTACATTGATGTAAATGAAGGATGACGGCTAAGTTTACACTACAGCTCCTACTTTGATGTAAATGAAGGATGACGGCTAAGCTTACACTGCAGCTCTTACTTTGATGTAAATGAAGGATGACGGCTAAGCTTACACTACAGCTCTTACTTTGATGTAAATGAAGGATGACGGCTAAGCTTACACTACAGCTCCTACTTTGATGTAAATGAAGGATGACGGCTAAGTTTACACTACAGCTCTTACTTTGATGTAAATGAAGGATGACGGCTAAGCTTACAGTACAGCTCTTACTTTGATGTAAATGAAGGATGACTGCTAGGTTTACACTACAGCTCGTACTTTGATGTAAATGAAGGATGACGGCTAAGCTTACACTACAGCTCTTACTTTGATGTAAATAAAGGATGACTGCTAGGCTTACGCTACAGCTCTTACTTTGATATAAATGAAATATGACGTCTGAGCTTACACTAAAGCTCTTACTTTGATGTAAATGAAGGATGACTGCAAGGTTTACACTACAGCTCCTACTTTGATGTAAATGAAGGATGACTGCTAGGCTTACACTACAGCTCTTACTTTGATATAAATGAAATATGACGGCTAAGCTTACACTGCAGCTCTTACTTTGATGCAAATGAAGGATGACGGCTAAGCTTACACTACAGCTCTTACTTTGATGTAAATGAAGGATGACTGCAATGTTTACACTACAGTTCCTACTTTCATGTAAATGAAGGATGATTGCTAGGCTTACACTACAGCTCTCACTTTGATGTAAATGAAGGATGACTGTAAGGTTTACACTACAGCTCCTATTTTGATGTAAATGAAGGATGACGGCTAAGTTTACACTACAGCTCTTACTTTGATGTAAATGAAGGATGACTGCAAGGTTTACACTACAGCTCCTACTTTGATGTAAATGAAGGATGACTGCTAGGCTTCCACTACAGCTCTTACTTTGATGTAAATGAAGGATGACTGCAAGATTTACACTACAGCTCCTACTTTGATGTAAATGAAGGATGACGGCTAAGCTTACACTACAGGTCTTACTTTGATGTAAATGAAGGATGACTTCAAGGTTTACACTACAGCTCATACTTTGATGTAAATGAAGGATGACTGCAAGGTTTACACTACAGCTCCTACTTTGATGTAAATGAAGGATGACTGCTAGGCTTACACTACAGCTCTTACTTTGATGTAAATGAAGGATGACTGCAAGGTTTACACTACAGCTCCTACTTTGATGTAAATGAAGGATGACGGCTAAGCTTACACTACAGCTCTTACTTTGATGTAAATGAAGGATGACTGCAAGGTTTACACTACAGCTCCTACTTTGATGTAAATCAAGGATGACTGCTAGGCTTACACTACAGCTCTTACTTTGATGTAAATGAAGGATGACTGTAAGGTTTACACTACAGCTCCTATTTTGATGTAAATGAAGGATGACGGCTAAGTTTACACTACAGCTCTTACTTTGATGTAAATGAAGGATGACTGCAAGGTTTACACTACAGCTCCTACTTTTATGTAAATGAAGGATGACGGCTAAGCTTACACTATAGCTCTTACTTAGATGTAAATGAAGGATGACTGCAAAGTTTACACTACAGCTCCTACATTGATGTAAATAAAGGATGACGGCTAAGCTTACACTACAGCTCTTACTTTGATGTAAATGAAGGATGACTGCTAGGCTTACACTGCAGCTGTTACTTTGATGTAAATGAAGGATGACGGCTAACCTTACAGTAAAGCTCTTACTTTGATGTAAATGAAGGATGGCTGCTAGGCTTACACTACAGCTCCTACTTTGATATAAATGAAATATGACGGCTAAGCTTACACTAAAGCTCTTACTTGGATGTAAATGAAGGATGGCTGCTAAGCTTACACTACAGCTCTTACTTTGATGTAAATGAAGGATGACGGCTAAGCTTACACTGCAGCTCTTACTTTGATGTAAATGAAGGATGACGATTAAGCTTACACTACAGCTCCCACTTTGATGTAAATGGAGGATGACGGCTTAGCTTACCCTATAGCTCATACTTTGATGTATATGAAGGATGACGGCTAAGCTTACACTACAAGTCTTACTTTGATATAAATGAAGGATGACTGCAAGGTTTACACTACAGCTCCTACTTTGATGTAAATGAAGGATGACGGCTAGGCTTACACTACAGCTCTTACTTTGATGTAAATGAAGGATGACTGCAAGGTTTATACTACAGCTCCTACTTTGATGTAAATAAAGGATGACGGCTAAGCTTACACTACAGCCCCTACTTTGATGTAAATGAAGGATGACGGCTAAGCTTACACTACAGCTCTTACTTTGATGTAAATGGAGGATGACGGCTAAGCTTACACTACAGCTCTTACTTTGATGTAAATGAAGGATGACGGCTAAGCTTACACTACAGCTCTTACTTTGATGTAAATAAAGGATGACGGCTAAGTTTACACTACAGCTCTTACTTTGATGTAAATGAAGGATGACGGCTAAGCTTACAGTACAGCTCTTACTTTGATGTAAATGAAGGATGACTGCTAGGCTTACACTACAGCTCCTACTTTGATATAAATGAAATATGACGGCTAAGCTTACACTACAGCTCTTACTTTGATGTAAATGAAGGATGACGGCTAAGCTTACACTACAGCTATTACTTTGATGTAAATGAAGGATGACTGCAAGGGTTACACTACAGCTCCTACTTTGATGTAAATGAAGGATGACGGCTAAGCTTACACTACAGCTCTTACTTTGATGTACATGAAGGATGACGGCTAAGCTTACACTGCAGCTCTTACTTTGATGTAAATGAAGGATGACGACTAAGCTTACACTACAGCTCCCACTTTGATGTAAATGGAGGATGACGGCTTAGCTTACCCTATAGCTCCTACTTTGATGTAAATGAAGGATGACGGCTAAGCTTACACTACAGGTCTTACTTTGATATAAATGAAGGATGACTGCAAGGTTTACACTACAGCTCCTACTTTGATGTAAATGAAGGATGACGGCTAAGCTTACACTACAGCTCTTACTTTGATATAAATGAAGGATGACTGCAAGGTTTACACTGCAGCTCCTACTTTGATGTAAATGAAGGATGACGGCTAAGCTTACATTACAGCTCTTTCTTTGATGTAAATGAAAGATGACTGCAAGGTTTACACTACAGCTCCTACTTTGATGTAAATGAAGGATGAGGCTAAGCTTACACTACAGCTCTTACTTTGATATAAATGAAGGATGACTGCAACGTTTACACTACAGCTCCTACTTTGATGTAAATGAAGGATGACGGCTAAGTTTACACTACAGCTCTTACTTTGATGTAAATGAAGGATGACGGCTAAGCTTACACTACAGCTCTTACTTTGATGTGAATGAAGGATGACTGCTAGGCTTACACTACAGCTCCTACTTTGATATAAATGAAATATGACGGCTAAGCTTACACTAAAGCTCTTACTTAGATGTAAATAAAGGATTGCTGCTAAGCTTACACTGCAGCTCTTACTTTGATGTAAATGAAGGATGACGGCTAAGCTTACACTGCAGCTCTTACTTTGATGTAAATGAAGGATGACGACTAAGCTTACACTACAGCTCCCACATTGATGTAAATGGAGGATGACGGCTTAGCTTACCCTATAGCTCCTACTTTGATGTAAATGAAGGATGACGGCTAAGCTTACACTACAGGTCTTACTTTGATGTAAATGAAGGATGACTGCAAGGTTTACACTACAGCTCCTACTTTAATGTAAATCAAGGATGACTGCTAGGCTTACACTACAGCTCTTACTTTGATGTAAATGAAGGATGACTGTAAGGTTTACACTACAGCTCCTATTTTGATGTAAATGAAGGATGACGGCTAAGTTTACACTACAGCTCTTACTTTGATGTAAATGAAGGATGACGGCTAAGCTTACACTATAGCTCTTACTTTAATGTAAATGAAGGATGACTGCAAGGTTTACACTACAGCTCCTACATTGATGTAAATGAAGGATGACGGCTAAGCTTACACTACAGCTCTTACTTTGATGTAAATGAAGGATGACTGCTAGGCTTACACTACAGCTGTTACTTTGATGTAAATGAAGGATGACGGCTAAGCTTACAGTAAAGCTCTTACTTTGATGTAAATGAAGGATGACTGCTAGGCTCACACTACAGCTCCTACTTTGATATAAATGAAATATGACGGCTAAGCTTACACTAAAGCTCTTACTTAGATGTAAATGAAGGATGGCTGCTAAGCTTACACTGCAGCTCTTACTTTGATGTAAATGAAGGATGACGGCTAAGCTTACACTGCAGCTCTTACTTTGATGTAAATGAAGGATGACGACTAAGCTTACACTACAGCTCCCACTTTGATGTAAATGGAGGATGACGGCTTAGCTTACCCTATAGCTCCTACTTTGATGTAAATGAAGGATGACGGCTAAGCTTACACTACAGGTCTTACTTTGATATAAATAAAGGATGACTGCAAGGTTTACACTACAGCTCCTACTTTGATGTAAATGAAGGATGACGGCTAAGCTTACACTACAGCTCTTACTTTGATGTAAATGAAGGATGACTGCAAGGTTTACACTACAGCTCCTACTTTGATGTAAATAAAGGATGACGGCTAAGCTTACACTACAGCTCCTACTTTGATGTAAATGAAGGATGACGGCTAAGCTTACACTACAGCTCTTACTTTGATGTAAATATAGGATGACGGCTAGGCTTATACTACAGCTCTTACTTTGATGTAAATGAAGGATGACGGCTAAGCTTACACTACAGCTCTTACTTTGATGTAAATGAAGGATGACGGCTAAGCTTGCACTACAGCTATTACTTTGATGTAAATGAAGGATGACTGCAAGGGTTACACTACAGCTCCTACTTTGATGTAAATGAAGGATGACGGCTAAGCTTACACTACAGCTCTTACTTTGATGTAAATGAAGGATGACGGCTAAGCTTACACTGCAGCTCTTACTTTGATGTAAATGAAGGATGACGACTAAGCTTACACTACAGCTCCCACTTTGATGTAATTGGAGGATGACGGCTTAGCTTACCCTATAGCTCCTACTTTGATGTAAATGAAGGATGACGGCTAAGCTTACACTACAGCTCTTACTTTGATATAAATGAAGGATGACTGCAAGGTTTACACTGCAGCTCCTACTTTGATGTAAATGAAGGATGACGGCTAAGCTTACACTACAGCTCTTTCTTTGATGTAAATGAAGGATGACTGCAAGGTTTACACTACAGCTCCTACTTTGATGTAAATGAAGGATGAGGCTAAGCTTACACTACAGCTCTTACTTTGATATAAATGAAGGATGACTGCAACGTTTACACTACAGCTCCTACTTTGATGTAAATGAAGGGTGACGGCTAAGCTTACACTACAGCTCTTACTTTGATGTAAATGAAGGATGACTGCAAGGTTTACACTACAGCTCCTACTTTGATGTAAATGAAGGATGACGGCTAAGCTTACACTACAGCTCTTACTTAGATGTAAATGAAGGATGGCTGCTAAGCTTACACTACAGCTCTTACTTTGATGTAATTGAAGGATGATACACTACAGCTCCTACTATGAAAATCATCGTGCTGACATTAGTCAGCCTATTCATAAAATATGAATTATTGATTATGAAACCTACAAGTTTCAATCTAAACTGTGGATATAATAGGTAGCGAAACATAGTGTGGGATGCAAACGCCCGGGCAACATATTTATCAGAGAACGTCAGTATACATTACACACAATCAAAAAACGAAAATATATTTAATGGACTTGAGAAATTACGTATGGTTCAGACGGAAAACAAGTGAGCAAATTAAAATAGTAGAAATGCTCGAATGTTTTCCAATTTTCTATTTGGCCACCCCGTTAACACATGTTACATGTATCAAACAGTTGATTAAAGGAAATAATAATTATATTGGAATATTCACCATTATTTTGTAACAGATATATTATTGTAAAAAAAGGTCAATTTTTAGAACTATTTTGTCATCATTAGTAACGAAAGCAAACTGTTAATATCGTTTAAGTCGTAAATAGATTCATCGAGAAATTCCGTTCCTACATTCCTGATCGAAACTACAAACGACCAACTAACCGGTAAAATGTTGCCGTGGTAAACCGGAACACCTATAAGACCACACGCCTCTCTCTCTCTCTCTCTCTCTCTGCTTGTGTTTATGTGTGCGTGTGTACTGTTGTACCAATATGTAATTTGTTACTGTTTCATTATGCAATACTATCTCAGAATGTTACACACGTATGAAAAATAATGATATTCTGTACATCTTTTATGCTGCTACGTACGGTGGCTCGTTTGGTCTTCATTTAGGTTGGTAACCAGTAAGGTTAGTAACCTGGAAACATATGCTTTCCATCCTTTCCGTAAAGTATAGTAAAGCCATATGTTAACAAGCGTGAAATCTCAGCGCTTTTGGCTCGTTCGGGTTCAGATCGTTTGTTTTCCAAGAGTATAAATCAAAAGACGCATAACTAGTCAGTTGTGTCCTTGACCGTCCAGCCGTGAACACCAAAAGGCCATATAATCCACCTATTTATTGCAAATTGATTTACTAGTTGTTGTACTATCCAATTTGTACGTCGATAGTTACTGAGTTTAGCCAAAGGTGTGTATCGTTGCCGTTGATTCTTATGTGGCGTCGAAATCGGCTAATTTTCGGGGGGGTGGGGGTGGGGGTGGTTAAACCCGATAACCATTGTAATGTTGGACTTTAGTTTCAGTTTCGCCCTTTCACCTGGTGACTTTAAAGGTCTACTAGAGTGTAAAAATACACATTTGGTTTATATGTCAGAATGTTCATTTTTCGCTAAAGAACTCGGAAATGTGTATTAAAAATGCATATTTTAACTCGCAGACAAGAAAATCAAGATAATGCGTGCATTTATCGATGTTTTACGGAAAACGCTCCGGAAATATTTGTATAATAGGATTTCCGGAAGTGACATACTGTCGGGAAGTCCCTCGAGTTTGCAAATTTACAGCAAATTTGTCATGCTCATATTCGTCGTATGAGGAAGGTGAACCCCTAGAACGTAATGAATCTTAAGAAAATTCTGTTCGCTTAGGTTAGACAGAACCAAATGAAGCCCCAACGAGACGAGAACGGGAACGAGGACCCTAAAGAGAACATGGGGCATAATGAAGCTGAGTAGCGCTTGGGTTATTCATTCTGGGAATTAGTACTATCATTATGGCAATTATTGTTATTTTTCTTTCGTTAGTATTATTTAAATTTCATAATGAAAAGAGAAGGGCACGAATTTGGGAGACTCTTGGATGTCTTCAGAGCAGATTGTCATGTGGGCGTGGTTCATCGGTAACTAGTGGTGTTAAAAGTTAAATACGTTAGATTCAGACTGTGAGAGATGTAGAAATAAATACTTTATGAACTTTATGACTCAAGTTTGTTCTTTTTAACAGTGATGAATTGAAGACCCCGAATGTACTTTGGGGTGATTGTTTACTACCTTCCACATATAGTAAAATTTAAGAACTTTATTTAAAAGAAAAAGTAATCATAGACCTGCTGTAGCCAGATTTTCAGCAAGCATATATTTTCTCTCTGGGTCTTGGTCTATAATACGGGTATCCTTAAACACAGTAATGTACAGTAATGGAGAGTAATGGACAGTAATGGGCTGTAATATACAGTAATGGGCAGTAATGGACAGTAATGGGGAGAAAGATACAATATTGCGAAAGAAATTATAGTAATGTACATTAAATATTAAAAATTGTTAGTGTACGGATTTAAATAATAAATCATAAATAACAAAGGTGGTTCTTATATTGTCTTATTAGTGCTCATAATACGCTTTAATTAAAATAATGCCCAAAAATGGAACAACTTTTTCTCTCTCCCTCACTTTCTCTCTCTCTCTGTCTCTCTGTCTCTCTCTGTATATATATATATATATATATATATATATATATATATATATATATATATATATATATATATTCTTAACTAAGACTGTCCACCTCCTTTTTTATTTTGTTCTTATGTGACTCAGCTCAGCTCACATCCTTTATCTCTAGTGAGGTTTTTTCCCTCCTGAAAGCGTTTTTTGGTTTAGTAATTTTACCATTTGTCGACCTTACTGTGAGCTTATTTTTAACCTCATCGGCCTGTGAAATTGCTTCTCACCTAAAAGGGTGTTTGCAATTGATTTTCTATCTTGCACGTTGACGCCGATCCTATTTTTTAAATAGTCAGTGACATTTTTCCTCAAGTGAAGTGTACAAACACTCTGTGTCGCTCCAGGAAATGACCGCATTAAAATTTAACGAATGGCAGTTTCGTCATCTGAGCCGACAATCTTGTTTTCTATTTCTTCATCAGTGACATGACTGGCAATTGTATGAAGAAAGCATTGTAAGTTTCAAAGTCAGATTTACCATGTAAAAGACGGGCCAAAAAAAAATAGGAGACTCTCCGGTATAGGTTCGTAAAAGTGCTCTGTTTTTTAACACTGTTGATGTTAAATACATTTCTCCAAGATTAAATGTTTTGTCCACACCTAATACCGTTCCCTCCATCGTACAACAGAATCGTTTAATATCTAGTATCTGTGCGTAAGAGTACAGTATGATGGACGGACCGGAATCAACGTGTCTGACAGCTCTAATGAAAGTTCGCTCTAGATTACATTTTACTTTCAACATTTAGAACGTGGTCGGCAAGATTTTTGCTGCAAACGTATTTGGCCGGTTGTCGTTCTTGTCTTTTGTGTCTATGTTTAATGTTTTGAACAACCTTGATATTTCTGGGAATGTCATAAACATCTTCTCCTTGGTTTATTATGTCGTACACGTTTTTTTTTTTTTTTTGCGAAGTCCAGTTTTACCATACTTGCAGCCACAACTTTTACGCATTGTGTAGTTCTTATGTATATTCGTGTACTTCTGATTTTAATGTATTTCCACGAATTGTCCTCTAGGGAAATGCACCAACATACTCCATAATCGAGACAGACTTAGACTGTGTCATAGAGTGTGGCACATTTCCTATCCAAGTTACACATCGCTTGTATTTTACAGAGTTATTGTGCTAGCTATATGCCCGACGCACAACTAACACGTCTGAAGCATATGGATGTGATTCAAGTGGACGATAGACGCGCACACCGTTTAATTGGTTTTCAGTGCAATATTATCCGTCTCTCTTTATAACGCTGACAAGTTTCTCGTTTAGTGTAACAAAGTACTTTGTGGGAAAAGTACCTTTTACCCAGGTGCCACAGTCATCCCAAAACCCTCTCCTCGTACCAGTTTTCGTTCTCTCCTCATTTAGTGTATTGTCAGCTATAAAGAACACGTTTTTCTTTATGCCAGGTGGTACACTTGGTAATGCACAATGATATTCATTTAGTTTTAAAATACTCAATGTTTCTCTTATGTTCATTAATTTCTCATTCTTCAACGTCCCACTGTGAGTCCCAGCAACAGTAACCTAACCAGAATTCTCAACTATAGATACTGATTCATTATTTGTTACATAAACAATGTCCCAACTGACATTGTTTGCCTTGATTCATTACAGTTCGAGGTCATTGGTGTCATCTTTGTCAGCTAGGCTGGTATATCTGTTTGAACAATTGACGCATGCGGAAACATTATTCTTGAATGACCACGAGGAGCAATGGCGACATTTCGGGGTCTGCCAGTCACCGTCATCAGATTGACGCTTAGATGTTGATATTTTCATGCTAACGTCACGTTCATGTGTGTAATTACTGGGATATTCATTCATGGTTAGGATACTAGTTGACGCCGTAAATTTACATTGAGGGCCAGTGACGGTTTGGTTACTGACTGGAAGTTCATTGACGGTCGGCTTAATGATTGGTGGTTCTTTGACGGTTAGTGGTTCACTGATGGTTTCAGTATTGATGGTCAGGTTCTTGGTTGGTGATTCACGGACGGTTGGAGGTTCACTGACCGTCCTGGAAGTGATGGTCGGGTTACTCATTGATGGTTCACTAATGGTCCGGTTATTGATGGGTGTGACATTGACATTATTTTCAAGCAATGCCAAGAGACGAAAAGAGCGTTAGCTGATTTGGTTACATTGCACCACATCACTGAAATCATCGCTCCTTCTGCTGCATGGTTGAAGGTTGTATTTTGGTCCCTAAATGCCAAGTCTTTTGTCCCGTTTACAGCTGGATAAATACTACGCAAGCGACGCTTCGTAACCATGGCAAGCTTGTCAAAAGCCTCCGGACATGTTTCAGTCCAAAGGAACTTGTTTTTCTTACTCAATAAATTAAATTTGTCAGGGGTTCAGCAATTATAGAAAAATTGGAACAAAATTTTCGATAGTATCCAGCCATGCCTAAATATCGCATCAGTTGCTTTTTATTAACACCCACAGGAAATTCAAAGATAACCTTGACCTTAGCATCTATAGGTTTAACTTGTCCATGTCCCACGATGTGTCCCATAAATGGAACACTGGCACGGCAGAACTCACTGTTAGATAAACTGATTGTCAAATATGCATCTGTGTTTCTGACAAAGAATTTCAGAATTGTTGCTAAATGTTCTTTACAGGTGTCGCTGTAGATGACATCATCGATGTAAGCATCACAATTGTCTAGACCAGAGGTAATCATATTCATGAGGCGTTGAAATGTACTTGGCGACTCTTTTATCCCAAACGTCATTACTTTATATTGGTAAAGTCCATCTGGAGTCACGAATGCTGAAATTTCCTTTGCTCTTTCCGTTAGTGGAATCTGCCAGAATCCATGCAGATGGTCAAATTTGGTGACATACTTGGCATTCCCGATCTTATCAATACTGGCATCGATTCTTGGTAATGGGAATGAATTTGTTTTTGTCACACTATTCACCTTCCTATAATCAGTACGCATACGGAAAGTTTTATCTGGTTTTGGAACAAGTATGCATGGCGAATTTCAGTCACTTTTACTGGGCTCTATAAAATCATTCTCCAGCAACTATTGAATTTCCTTTTTCAAGTATTCCTGTTTAAGAGGGTTCATCCTGTACAGGTATTGTTTGGCAGGTTTGGAATTTACAATTTCAACGTCATGGAAAATTTTCTTTGTCCTTGTAGAAACATCTGGAAATACGTGCTCATATTCAAATAATAACTGTTTAAGTTCACTTCTTTCTTGCTCTTGCAAATTTGAAAGTTTCTGTCCAGATCTTTCATAATTTCTGAATTCCGAAGATTTGTGACACCAATATCAGTAGAATCCGATGATATTCCTTCATTAAATCTTCACTGAATGGGACAGGTACAACTAAATTAATTACATGTTTACCCTGGCTATCTATTTCAATATAATGGTACTCCTATAATTGTTTTAGATCCCAGAAGCACTAATATTATAATTTAACTCATTCATTTTCTTTTTAACCTTGTAAGGGCCGTACTGTCTAAACTGAAGAAACATTTGAAGAATGAGCAAGAGAGACAGAACTCCAGCATTACAAAACTCAAACGTTCTCTCCATTAAAGTTCTCTCAAACCATAACTTCACTTCTGACTTGAATTGCTGAATGCCAAGTTCAAGCAATATAGGCTGGAAAGTTCCAGACCTAAAATTTGACCCTTGACCCGACTGAATACAGTTAGAACGGCCAAATTGAGTGAAAGACTTTATCAAATCTTTTTCTATTATTTTAGATGTTATATTCCTCAAGGGAATCGCCTCTGGAAACCTTGTTGACGCAAACATAATGGTCAACATGTATTCATTACCTGACTTGGCCTTAGGTAAGGGACCAACACAGTCTACCATAATTGTATTGAATGGTTCGTCAAAGGCAGGAATAGGTTGTAGACGAGCCATGGGAATTTTCTGATTTGGTTTACCATTTGACAGATATGACACAACTATATTATTTACGAACATCACTTTTGAGTTTTGGCCAACAGAAGTGAGATAAGACATTTTGACAAGTTTTATTGATCCCTAAATGACCAGCCAATGGAGTTTCATGTGCCAAACTAAGCATTTCCTGTCTGTAAGGTTTTGAAACTACAATTTGATAGCTCACTGACCATTTGTCATCCGCAGGAACCTCGGGAGGTCTCCATTTTCTCATAAGAATTCCATTTTTAATGAAATAACAGACAGACACTTCAGTGGCTTCAGTTTCACTTATGGTCTTCTGAAACAGACAGGAGATCTCATGATCTTTTTCCTCTTCGACGACAAGTGATCAGAATAAAGAGAATGAGTCGTTAAAAGAAGATCACTGTGATCAATACCTTCTGATTGATCCAAATAAGGAGTGAAAGTGACCTCATCAAAAGCCTGAAGAATACATGTGTCAGCTAAAGAAATACTTTCCATATCAACATAATTCTCAAGAGCTTTCTTTGCCATATCTCTGGTAACTGCACAAGCTGGAAAAAAACAACAGGGAATTCTTTTTCAAATGGATCGACTTTCTGATCCAAGCAAGTCTTGTCAGTTACAAGTGGATTAACTACAACCTTGTCTCCAGCTATGTCGTTGCCTAGTAATAAATGAATGCCCTCAACGGTTAAAACAGAAACCATTCCGACTGTCACGGGTCCTGAAACTATGTCTGATGACACATTTACACAATGGAGAGGAACATTAACAAACCCGCACTATACTCCCTGAATTAGAACACTCTCATTAGAAGAAGACTTCTCAGAAAAAGGTAAAGTACTCGACAATAAAAGACTCTGAGAAGCTCATGTGTCCCTTAAAAATGTTAATAGGGATAGTATTGGCCGAATCACCCAAGAGTGATATAGAACCCTTCAATATGAATGGTTCATAATTCTCCAAAATCAAATCAGACTGGGGTTTATTAGACCAAACAAATGCATTGCTTTCAATACATGACCGTGATCATGGCCTCGTAGAAATAAGAGCATTTGGAATAGGTATGTCTTGATTCTGATGCCTATTTTTCAATTTGTAGCAATCATAAATAACGTGTCTTTTTTTCTTGCAATAGTTACACGTAGGAAGAGACAATGATCTTGAATCAAGATTCTCTGAAGATTGATTTTTAGATGTTGTGCCAGTCTGAGTTTTAGAAGGGCTTATATTAGACTGAAATACTTTTCTGCCAATAGACTGTTGAGTAGAAGCCTTATTTACAAAAGGAACTTTATGGGCCAGAGCATAATCGTCAGCGGCACGAGCAGCAGTTTCCAGGGTTTCGATATTGTGATCGTCAAGATAGACTACTAATGTCAATATTAACACAGCTCTTAAACTCTTCAACCAATATGAGTTGTCTGAGACTTAACATTTTTAATAACCTTTCTAGAAGAGCACCATCTATCAAATTGTCGTGTTTTTTCCCATGCAATATCGACATAGGTCTGGTCAGCTTGTTTTCTATAGTTTCTGATTTTTTTGCCGATAAGCCTCAGGGACTAGCTCATAACCCACCAAGATATAGTCCTGAACTATATCATAGTCAGCGCTCTGCTCTAGTACTCTCTTGGCCACTTAAAACTCTCAGCAATTCTTTCAAAAGGAAAAAAATGTATGTCTACTTCTTCTTCCAAAAAAGGAGGTACTAACTTGACATTTTTGAAAACAACAAAAGTAGGGGAGTGATTTCACTTTGCCAGTTCTAATTCTCTTAATCGAATTTGAAGTTCCCTTTCATTCTTCTCTGTTTGCATTTGCCATTGTCTTTCTCGCTCTTCACAGTCTTTTTGCAACTCCGTTCGGCTTACTTCCATCTCTCTTTCCATTTGTATCTTTTTAATCTGAGACAGAACCTGTCTTATCTCTAATTCCAATTTTTTAGCTGTACTTCCATTTTCAAAATTTCCAACCACTCCTGAGTAAAATTTTAAAAAATTCTCTTTTGATGATATTTTAGAAAAAGCTTGTCGATCTCACTAATGATTTCAAAAACTAGAGGAATTAAAATCTCAAAAAGCAATGTCTTCCGAAATATTTTAGCCGGAATACAAAATTTTCAGAGGAGCTAACCAATTTCTATGTTATTTGTTTATGCTCGAATACACAGTAAAACAGAAAGAGTGAAAACAACAAGCTTTTAAAAATTTAACAAATAAATTATTTCCGTGGGAAAATTCTGCAAAAATGAAAAAAGAAGAAGAAATTACGGTTTCAAGAATCAAATCCAAAAATAATCCAAGAATAATCTACGAATTGAATTGCAAAAGTGTTGTAATAAATGTTCTAATAATTTCAAGTTCAAATCCTGATGGAAAATTAAAGATGGATGACGATGACGTATGCTGTAGTCAGTACTGTGCTTATCTACAGTTCCTTGTAGAAATATAAATAATGACACTCCGGCGTTGGAAATCCAGATTAAATTTGTAAGCAATGTCTTTCCAAAATTTATTGCGAGCACTCCTCAAATATTTCCAGAGAATACAGAATTACTCCTTTTAAAATACAACGGATCTGAAGAAAATTATAACTCAAAATCTGACTACAACAAAATAACTTGACATCAGTTTAAAAAGCCCAAAACTGAGAAATCTGTCTCTAAGCATCTATATTAAAAGTAACAAATGCGTAGTAATGGGAAAACCGGATTTGCGAAATCGAAAATGGGGTCACGTGATCGTGTTTATGTCGCGTACACCAAAAATGACCCTGACGACAACCAATCATTTTAAAATAAAATATAACTCGTTTACGAATGTTGCTACAAATTCTGAAACAAGGTCAAGATTTAAATCTACGCATGTTGTTTACTAAAGAATGATTCAGGTCAACTAATTTTCTGGAAAAAAATATCTCCAGTGAATAAATTTACATTATAATAACATATAATAGAATAAAAAATTAAAACTGACAAACAATTAAATTAAACGAAATATGAATTAAATCAGATATATGTAACACAGCACATCCCTTGGTTAAATGCTCTTGAAATGCAAAATATTTTAGTTTTTAATCCGATGATACCATTTTGGTCTGTATCATGTATTTAGTGGATTAGGCTATTTTTAATTCCTGAATTTGTCTGGTAGGATCTATTGTACTATCAGGTAGCCAACGATATACTAGCCTAATTAAATTGGGATAAACAACATTATGACTCCGTCAAATTCCAAGTTGGATATCTTACATTTTATCTACAAAGGACAGGTGAAATGATTATAAGTGCTGAGATAGTAGTTGCATAGTATATAGTGCTGCTTATGTTTTTATCGTATTTGCCCTTTGTTCATATGACATTTCTTAAATTACATTTTTAGTCGTTTGTTATTTTAATTAATTTAGATGGACGTTCTTTGATAAATTTCGGAACAAAGCCAACTTTGTTGCACAGTACCGCAATACACTAAACAATTATTCCACTGCACAACCACACTAGTTCTACGATTTATCTCAACTGTATTTAGCTTGACTTTCATCACGACTTTCCTTTGCTCGTCTCTTTCCTGATAGTTCAAGTTTTTCCAAGTTCATTTCTCCATGGTTTGTCTATTTTTGCAAACTTATGAGTTGTAGGCAAAAGACCGATTCTGCCGCATGCCAAGAAATCAGTATTTCACAAGTCCAAACACTGGCTTCATAAAATATGGCTTTATTATTATTGTCGGTTAAATTTGAAATGTTTTATGAATTAGGAGGGAATAAAGAACTGATAATATCTTTCAGTGAGCGTTGGGGGTCAAATATGACCATTGGGAGTCAAATATGACCCTTGGGTGTCATGCGAGAAATCATATTTTAAAGTGGCCCAGAGGCTTAAAATGCCTGGCACACATGTAGGTCATAGACGACTGTTGCAGGATCAAATATGGCAGTTTGGGGTCAAACTCGTTTATATTTTCAAAAGTGTTAATGAGTCAAAAGAGTGTTTACTGGGTCAAAAGTGTTTACAGGGTCAAACGTGTTTACACGGACAATGGAAAACGTAATGGTAACAGTTTAAGGTACAATCAAACATGTAAACAATCCAATACCCAAACATGCCACATATTCAATATATCACTCACCTTTTAATTACCATTAAATAAACCAAATATGGAATCTATCACCAACTTTATTCATTACTATCCCAACACATCAATTCATCGCCCATTTTTAAAAAAAAATATTCAATACTCCATAAATACAATCCATCACATCACTTCTAGCATTCGACACAGCATACATACTCTCAAAAAATGTATTGATTTAGTTGATAGTTTAAAGGATGAAGATGAAATCTCCCAACATTATTATCCATGATATCTTCTTTAGTATCCAATCCCTGATTTACACACTACAAAATACCTTGTGGGCTAGAGACGACGGCACTGTCAGCGAGGTTTGTGGTTTGTGGGAGCATGGTTGTTTCCGAGCAATAGTGTCTCTCTTTCTTTTAGAAGATGACTTCCTTTTTACTTGGGACGTTTGGGCTATGCACTGTGGCACCACCGCTCTTCTTGGAACGTTTTTTTTGGGAAGATTTATTCTGGATGGTTGCTTGTGCATTAGGATCCCATCTTGAGAGGTAGAAAATAATGACACTGCTTAGAGAATCGATGCCCCCAGGTTTGAAAATGATTTGCTTCATGGTTTGATTATCGATTCTTGGATCTGCCAGCTATGACAAAGAAAGTTTATGTTTTTTAAAAAACGTTTGGTTTGATGAGGTTTGTGGGTGATGCCGGAAGTAATTAACGTGATTTGAGCGTAAACCATCGTAAGACTTCTTTGAGACTGGCTTCTAACATATGGACACGAACTATGCTACACACAAATCAATTTGTCAGGAAGATTAGATTGAAAAGAAGTCACGAAGAGGATTGTAGTTTAGAAACGAAGTGTAGAAAGATTTTTTAAAATTTTCACGCCGGCCGTTCTTAATGGCAAAGGTGGTGAAACAGATCGGTGCTAAGTCTTAAATAATAGTTTGGTTTCTAAATCAATGGGTAAATAGCAATGAGTTGTTTGAGTGGCATTGTCATAAGCTTAATTCAGTCAATGAGTTCCTGACTGTTTGGCTAACACTTGTACTTGAGATTTATCACCATGACTTTTAAATAATAAACGTAATAAGCATCGATACTGATTGTACGGTGTGCTTTACATTGTTGAAGCAACATTTATGTATCACAACTAATACTGGAAAATCGATGATGCCCTTTAAGTGTAAATCAAAGTTAAATTATTTCTTCGTCTTCTTTAAACATGTCATCGAAGATGACCAGATGTGTTTGAACTGAGTCAGACACGATACTGTCATCTTCAATGACTTTGAAAGCAAAGGTAGGGAAGGAAGAGGAAGGTAATGCTATAGCGGAGTCGTTCAAAATTCTGATAATAAAATGGACAACACAAGAGATATCTTAATTTCCGTACACGTTTAATGTTTTCAGGGATTTACAATATGCAGATGGATAAGAGCCAAATGAATAAGTACGTAAAACATACAAATGAAACACATCAAAGCAGAATAGAAACAAGCCAGTGTACAACATTGTCGATGAAAATGTGTCATAGGATTTCTAGGTACACGCTCGAATATTCTTGTAGACTCTATACCACTGAGAGGCTCTAAGTTTCCAGTACTGTCTTGAACTTGGTTTTCCTCTCTGTCGGGTTCATCTACTCTTGTTTTTAACATAGATTGGAATGTCATGTTCACTTGGTGTTTTAAGTCAACTTTTATTATGACACAAAGTTTTGGCATAGTAAGCCCCTTCTTGCGTTCAAGCATCAATGCCAAAACGATTCCATTCACTCAATATTTCAAGTCGTGATTGTATTGGTGTAATCAACAAGATACATACACCTTTTTGTAAGTGTCAAGCGTAGATAATTTTCGACGGATATCGTCTTCAGACCGAGATATACAACTTGTTTTCATCATTATTCTCAATACTTTTAATACAATTTGTCTTTTGTGTGCAGATAAAGTCGATGTCAACATGATGTATTTAGAATTACTTTTCATAATAGTCCACAATGAATCTGCAGGTAAACTAAATCCCAGAAAAGTGGTCACCAACACCCAGACGATATGGCCTCCCAATTCATTGGAAACAAATTTTGGGAAAGATGTTGGTAATCTCCCAAGATTTTAATACCGTCATTGACTTCCTTATTCGTAATATGTTGCAACACTATTGATAGACGACATGTCATGGTAAGTTTTTATAACTACATTTGGATTTGTATCAGAAATGGTGTCCATCAAGAATCATTCTTTCACTCTGGAAAAGAGAATGAGTTAAAAATGGAGAAACGATTCTGAGTTTGCGTTTCACTTGTATCTTGACAAACTCTCTGTAAATGTGTTATCTTAGCTCCAAAAGCAAACAACGATTGTTCTCTGGTAGAGTTTCCAAGAAGACGAGATTACTTCTTGGGTCCACCCAAAGGAAGGTATTGACAGTACGGCGACATTGAGCATGTTCCAGGTATTGTTCCATTTGTGAAAAGAAACCACAACTAATACTCGTGGCTTTAGCTCCTTCTCCCAAGTATATCGAAGTAAATCCATCTCTAGCCAAGTCTTTCAAATAGACCTTTCCAGATGTTTAGGTCAATTCGTTTTGAACATTTAGAATCGCGTTTAAGAGTCACAGTAGCCAGGCTAAGCCATAAAATATGCGTGTTATGTTTTCACTGGCTCATTTTGATGGGGAGGTGGTGGTATCTTAATTAGTTCCCACAGACATGGATGAGATCCGTACGGTGGTATACGCACGACATCACTTTTACCGGGAAAGTCAATAAAAGATGCAAGATTCAAAGTAACAAATTTCATTGCTTTCTCTGGTAGAACAGGAAGGAACAAACACAGCAGATCCAGAACTAGGACAAGAACAAGCAAGAGTCAGAACTGAAGTGAATGATGCATTTACCGAAGAGAGTATTGTCGCCATAAAATAATGATTAGCAGCCTCGAAGTATTAGCTGCATTTGTTATGAAACACGAGTACGCTGATGATGCTGCCGGTTGTGAAGCCTGGTACAAATAGATATTTCGCATACGCTACGGAGTTGATCGATCCCGCAGTAATGATACAACATTTATTGCATTTGATGACCGAATAAATAAATATATTGCACGGTTACAACAACCCCAGCCAGTTTTACAACACCTCACAACAAAAACAACAATCACAGCATCCAGTCTAAAAAGCAGGTAAAACATCACGCACAGAAGACGAATAATGGTATGATGCAAATCATCCCACCCCAGGTGCCACTTGATGTGGGTTGTCTACCGGCGGTCTTGATAACCTTTGTCCCAAGAACGTCCTTGCCGACGTGGACAGACTAGAAATTAAAATTGGTTGAAGCCGAGCCGGCAACAATTCCTCACAAATCATTAGTGAAGCCGCTGCTATTTATGAGAAAATATTTACAGGCGGTATCATGGACATTAATGTTTATCGGACTATCATTGATGAAATTGTTGATGATTACTGCAGTGATTGAGGGTATGCAATTATATCAGTGACAAGAAGAAAAAAAAGACGATCATGCATATTGATTAACGTGGACCTGTAATGGTCAGAGGTGATAAATTCGCGACTACCAACATACAAAGTGATATACGGAGATGGACTCCGTGATATTGTTCAGGGTCTATTTAGAAGGATAGCCCCAAAGGCATTACATTTCGCAAAACAACTGGGAATGAAGGTTATTGACGTTGTTTGTGATAAAGGTATCCGTGCTGTTGGTGATGTTGCTGGTAAAGCATTCTCAGTTCCCAGTAATCAAGGTTAGATTAGCACGATTAATATGCAGACCACCACCAGTAAAACCACAGCAAGTAAATTTACTCAGCACTGACGTTATGCCTGCAAATGTTAGTAAAATAATAAATCAAGCTGCAAAGAAATAAAAAATTGCTGAGTTAACTGGTGTAACCCTGTAAGGAAAAGACAAAATATAACTGCAAGTTTAATATCGGGAAATAGTCTTCGTGTTAGATGATAGCAAATATAACAAAATGTTCAAACGTGTATCTGATGCAGCATTTGACATGGACGCACCAGTCATTAAGGATGAATCATGCATGATTATCAATATATTTCTTATAATGCGCGTGTACCAGAGGAAGAATCGATCAGCATTCATTGAGATCGAAGGTAGACTTTTAAAAGCAGACAATACGGCGTACGAAATTGGGGATCGAGTTTGGATTTGTCAGCAACCGATTTATGGCGTTATTTAACAGTGCCACGTATAGCATCGACGGATGAAACATTGAATCATGACTAGAAAACGTCGACGTTGCCACGACGATACTTGGCCTTGCAAGATACAGCGATGATTACTCATGGTCAGCTGGTCAGTCAATGATGTTTGCAAAGGATACAATTGGTCATCCAAAAAGCAGAAACTTAGTTGTATCAATGAATGAAAACGTCAACTTGGGATTCGCATCACGTCAGTCAATGTTGAACGGCAATGAAAAATTTTCATGCCTGATTCCACCATCACATATATTTGGATTTTGTAGAAATGTTATAAAAGTTATATTTGGTGCTAAACACGCCGTGATACTTGTTAGATAAGCCAACGACAATGATGCAATATGGCTGCTACCGTTGATACAGGTAAAGTAATACTAAAAAAAAAAAACTTTCGTTATGGATGCCAGTAATGACTCCTCATCTCTGGACGAAGAATAACAATTACTTTCTTTTATGGATCAATATGGTAAATCAACATTGTCATGGTTGACGATGACCACAGAGGGTATTCAAAGTAATGTTGCTGGGTTATTCACATGGCAAAGGACATCACAGCAGGGAGTGTCAGCAATAAAGACATATATTCATCGCGTTTCAGGAATATGCCAGATTAGATTCTCATGAAGGAAATCCAATGTTGTTTGGCACGCTTCAGGTTAGTGAAGTTTCTTTGAGAATAAATAGACATCAAGAACCTTCTGAAGATGTATTATTCAATTTTGAACACAATCATGTTGCACGTGCTTATCATCGGTTGATGACATTTATGGGGTGTGATCAGAACGTGGATACTGATTTGCTGACATTTCAGATAGATTTCACAACATTATATCAGACCTACTATATCTCACTGGAACAACTGGATTTGTTCAGACAATCAGTCGTTGACATACATTTTCCGCGCTCATGTAGCATGAGTACCAGCTGGTGGTAACAGAGCTATTGCTGTTATATTCTCAGACAAAACAATGCTACTTGAAGGTGTTGGTGGTCTAATGAGATTCATTGATGCTCCAGTAAAAAATATGTAACTAAATTGCTCATGATATGATAATGTCATATCATCATGTTAGTGTTACTCTGACTCCTGGTCAGATTTAAAAGATACAATCAGGATCAAAAAGGAACTGTAGAATACAAATATTGATAAAATCAGAACAGATCGCAGGTGGTTTTAAAAATGTTCACCGACATAACGTCAACTCAGGCACTTCAATGATTCAAAAAGATCAAAGACCGGTGTTAGACTCAGTCTTTCTGCGGGTGCTATTAAAAACGCAGTCATAATGGGTGGTATATTTCTGCTTCTTGCAGCTATACGGGCGTTGATAGCCGCTGAAGACCCAGCTTTTCCAAAATCAGCTGCACTTGATGCTGTTGGAACTGGCTTTTATGCATGATCAATTACCAAAACAACCAAACCATGTTGAAACCGGTATCATTAATCTCGATGGAAGTTATTGTCCAGGTACTCATTGGGTTGCATACGCTATTGACGTGGAATTGTTTATTTCGATTCGTATGGTTTGGCCCCATCAACAGATTTTCAAAAATATGTTAGCAGCGTGCAAAGCACTCCGCCAATCTGGTATTCAACATTACCAACACAGACAATAATCGATCCTTAAATGTGTGGCCGTGAAGTAATTGCTGTACTCGACGCTGTGTCAAGGTAGCAGACACCGCCTCATAAAGTCGTGCACGAATACACTTCGTCGTCCCACGTTTCAAACGGGTCTTAGTGAACATACAGTTATATATATTTACGAAAGATCTACTCTGAGTAAGACTCAGGACTAGCTCCAATGTGACGTATCCAAATATGCAACCACCGACCAGGTGAAGAATGAACTCGCCGATCTTTGAGTCTCGCAAATGTGGACCAAAATGAAGTCGTTGTTTTCAGGATAAACAAGGACGGTGAAAGACGAGCAACATCCCATTAACATATATGATTCTGCTGGTTCCAGATGCGACCGAAGATAACTTAGTAGTGTTTGCTAACAACGGTAAAATTAAAAACTCAGCGGAATCAATTCTAACACTCATGGGAGAGATTACTGGATGTATCAGAAACAGTGGATATATTGTATATGGAAAACTCAACATGAGCAAAAGTACAATTACCAATATGAAAGAACCAAATTCAGACGATGATGTGGCAAACAAAAAATATGTTGACAACAACAACGCCACGATCAGTAAATATGTTGATAAAACTGGCGATCAATTGTCTTGAGATCTCAGTATAGCTAATAAAATTACAAGTGTTTAGAGAACCAGAATCAAACGATGATGCTGCATCGAAGAAATACGTCGACAATAGCAACATCCGATGATAAACTCGTTAATTACAATCAATGGTGGACTGATCTCGTTCAGATCTGAATATGCTACTCATGTAACCACGTTTGTAAATTTTCGTAATAACACAAACAGAACCATTAATGAATCTCTTGGAAGTTCAGCAGTCATCGACGGTAAGCTTTCTGAAATAAAAAAAGATTACGGTTGATGTAGTACTTACAGTAGCGTCTGGATCAGCATTATGGACATAATACATCCATCAAACATCGCGCTGAGGTTACCGGTATATACAGGTTCTCATTAATGGGTGTTACAACATCTACAATATATACCACAATTGCACGGCGTTATCCAGTCCTGACTCTGTCAGGGAGATCCTTTGGATCTATGGTAGTAGTACTGGATGAAAACGACGAGGAAACATTTGTGTTGGAATACGAAGAAAAAGACACCCCGTGTTGTACTTTTGGTGTCATGAATTCGTCGCTAACCTTACATCTACTTAAAATTTAGCATTCAATATACTGAACTCCCCAATCGATTTTCAACGAGATGTTGCAGCGTAGAATTACAGATACGATCAAGTATGTTCGTGGCATACCGAACTGAAAAATAGCATAGACGAGTATACAGTAAAACATAAACAAATAGCGCAGACGTGACGTTGTTACTGATATAATTGTGTACTCTGTATTTGCGATCATCGCTGAAACAGTAACGGTCATCAGTGCATTGTGAGCATCTTTTGTGATAGCACCAGTCATAGGAATGGGTATTTCAGTTGCAACAGGAATTGTATGTATTCTTAATATCATCGCATAAAAATATCCACGTGCGCGGCTGACAAATTACATTAGTATGCAACAAAGTTTCGAAGGGCAAATTATACGCAAAATTATCTTCGTTGATATTAGGCTTTGCTGATGGAAAAATATCAGATCAGGAATTCACAGAAATGATTAAGATTTACCATAAGGCAATGACGCAGTTATCAGGAGACAATACAACTCCATCAAAAACCACGATGATGTCAGCAATTTCAATCAATTTTGAGTTCAACGTTAGCTTTCCAACAGCAATTCCAGCCAAGGAAATAGCACTAGCACAATAACGAGTATACCATAGTTGACCAAATATTAGATCTAAACCATTCTGTGAGTTGCAAGAAAATAATTCACTGGTATTTGCGTCAAAAAATAAAACCCTAAACATCAGACTAGAATTATATGAGCATCCCTACGGACAGTTATCAGATGGAAAAAATCAACGATGAATTCCAGCGCAGAATCAGAACATATTATTACGGTTGTGTGCGATAGACACCAACTTCTGAATCATGCATATTCTTGTTTTAAATATGAAGAGCTTAAAAATATTCTGATTCAGAACAAAAAAATTAACATGTGAAACATAGTTCAGCTCGTGTATCATTGACGGTCGAAAACGACTGTGTTCGAGTAATTTGATCAACATGTATTCGGCTCGTAATGTATATCTAACTTCGAATTTTCGTTTCTGCAGTGATTCAAAACCATAACTATTTTTTTCACAATCAAGTTTATCAGAAATTTGGGAACCATCACTGTGCAATTTTTCGATTGCAAAATTAATAGCATTACATTTTCGGAATTCATTATATAATAATTATTTGTTTAAACAAAATATACTCACACAATTTCCACTGCCAAAAGTGGTGTCATAGTTGGAGGTTGCACATTTTCTGTTGCGTTTCGAGCAAGAGAGGATCCCCAATAGCAATATGTTTCGAAAGCTATATAAGCTGACTAATACCTGGAAATCCAGTAATAGATAACACAACGGGTGTGGCATATTCGCTGTACGTTTTTATATGTTTTGTTAATTATTTTCCCTCACAAAATCTAGAGGAAGCAAGAAACCTGAAGATTCAGAAAGACAAAGAGAATGTATTTTTTAAATATTATTCATTGAAAGCTTTTTAATATATCTACCTTCGCTAATGTCAAATTCATTATCAGAGGTTTTTTTTTTTCCTTGATTAGACTTTGCCATTGAATGTTCAATTTATCTATCTTGCAATAAAGTAAAATTCAGGACTGAAATATTGAAATATTATGTTTTGTTTCTATGTCTTTGAAAACGCCGATTTGGTTTGACATGTTGTACCAAATATGAAAATAACAATTATTTTAAAGTTATTGTAAAATACAGGCCAATCTACTCTTTAATCACTCTACGTATCATTGACAGAGTTATGTGCCTTAACTTTGTCAAGTACGCTAAAATGTAGAAGTGTTTTTGTCGTGAAATTCAAAGGTATTTCCTGTTTTATTCAGCAGAGGCGACGTAATTCAATATTATGCTTTGTTTGTATTTCCTTGAAAATACGGATCTGTATATTTTATCTGCGACATATTGTACAGAACGCCTCACTTATCGATGGAAATTATATTTCTTCCCATGTATCTACGTTCATATATATAGTTACTCTCGGAAATTTAATGTGCTTACCTCTTTTCCAACTTTTCTATTCTGACTTTGTAAATTATTTAAAGGCTTATTTTTCGGATCTGAATTAATATGATCGATCACAAGACCCTTTTCGATCAATCCATGGAAACATTCATAGCTAAAATTATGACAAAGATACGTTTTATTTCCCCCGGTGTTGAACATGAGATACCCAGTATTAAAGACAGCACCAACTGGTTATTTTAGTCGACAATTCCTGAAGATACCACCACACGATACCTCATAATTGTTTATGAAGGGATGTGGTACAAATTCATTTTGCTCCATTTATATATTAGTATTATTTGTCTAAATAATTATTTTATTAGAGTGAAAATGGCGAGACAGTCTTCAGCGTTTTCTGTGGGATATTTATCGGCGTTGTTTTTATCAGAATATCGTTTATGCTTTCTGTATTATTTACCACAGCATTCTACAAACATTTGCGTTTTTTTCTGGACTCCTTTGCTACATTTTAAACATAGTTTGGTCCTAGACTCCCTTGTGGCATTTTTTGTAGGTGGTAACCACAAAATTCATTTACACAGGCTTTGTTACAAGGAGTTGTAGAACCAATCATCAACCACTTATAGATGTTCTTTGCTTGGATCGTTATATATTATAAGCTAGACTTCAATTTAAATATATATTTGCCTTAATTATAGCAATGGAGCGTGTGGTCAGCATTCAGAATCATACTCGACGTTGATGCCACAATGAATGACCAATGAGCAGCGATAATTATTAATTATCTCTACAAACAAAGGTATTTTTTAGAGAAAAAAATGTATTGCGGAGCTAGAGGACACATGGATTAGCCGTGACAAACGTGATCCTGTTCGATTACTTCATGCTTGAGATATTGTAAATTTGGGTTAATGTCCAAACCCGGAATGTTGACTGGTATTGACGAACCATATTATGGGCAAGCGTATCCTGTGACGGCAGTTGCTTATGCGATATATCCTCCGATTAATAAATCTAGCGTCGATGATCACAAAGCGATGGAAATTTCGACTCTGGACTGTACAGCTGAGCGAGTTACAGAATATTTCACAAACGCGATACGTGGAAATGGGCTAACAGATTTTCGACGTAAAAAATAAATGAGTGGGAGGAGCGTGTCAAGGAATATGGAGCTACGGTCAACGACGTTGCCGAGCTGGAAAAAAAATAAAAATTTATGATAAGGGTGAAAACAATAGCCGATAAGATTTTGTACGAATCGAATTATAAATTGAAAGGAGCTTCAATAGAAATCGTTGATCATAACGCGCACCCGTGGAAGATGGATGTGACAATCTTTCCACGAGTTAGAACTGTTAAATTTTATAACGTTGATATTTTCTATTTTATAAATAAAATTAGTAAAAAGCGATCATGTATGTTTCAATTTCTGAAGATGGAAATTATTATTAGTTTGTACGAACAAATGGGGATATTTATCAATCTGAGAACCTCCACTTGGACATTTAAAAAATCTTCCGTCGAAATATACCGATGATTTTCAACAATTACTTGGTAACTGTTTTACTGTTCAGTCAGTTGTTGCCCACGCTGCCTGGGAAATAATGTATGGTCGCCGACAAAATCGGAATTTGTTGTCGATGTCCATCACAGAAATAATTGTGTTAACTCCAACTCATTGGCTTGTCAGAGAAATGAGCGAACGTGGAGTTAAATCTAACACTTATCACAGTTTCTTCAGATGGAAAGAAGACACGTGGACCCCTCAACGAATGGGTGAAAAATACATTCTCAAGATCATTATATGCGATGACATATGCACGTGTCACTAGATGTATTCAAAATATTTCTTGATTGGTTGTTGACGGGAAATTTAACTGTTATTATATGTGAAGATGATGGTCAACCACCACGTTTTGTTGGATCTTATCCGCATGAATGTCTGAAAACATTCGTAGACTATTAAGAGCAAAATAAATGATGATTACCGAGCGCTTGATCTAAAATTATGGAAGTTTGAAAAATTAATCAGACTGCAGACAGATAAAATACAAAGTAAAATAATGCGTGAAGTAATTCCAGAAGCTCCTATGAATGATTTTTGGAATATGTGGATCCCAAATGAGTTGATAGTTGCAAGTAGAAAGATATTTCTTGATAGACTTCAACAGCAAATATTTATGTCACGTAAAGAAAACGTGTCAGGTCTGCCTGTACTATTGCGTTGTCACCGAGCAGACACACGGCGACAAAAATATCTTTGCTGAAATTCCAGGTTGCGGTGATAAATAAAATCTTGTGTTAAATGATATTTAGTTCCTGATGATGTTGATGAATACGCACTCAAACGATAGATAAATCTCCATGGACCCTAGGATATGCTACAACGATTAATTCGTTACAATGATTAACTATTTCTGATACAAATATCTGGATTGTTGATGATCGTATTGAATTGTCAACTTTAGTTTATTTGGCAGTGTCTCGAAGCAGAAAAATGTCTCAGCTGCAGAGGGTTATCATAGATTTTACAATAAATTTTAATCAAACTGCTAGAAAAGCGATGATGTAGTAAAGAAATAATTAGCTGGTTGTAAGCAATGTGACAAACAATACGTATGACTTTGATCTCGATGTTGAATTTATCATGACACTGAAACAGCGACAGAATAATCATTGTGAGAGCTGTAATACAGTAATGTTGTGGCAGTATTCTAAATAATAATCCTAGTCAGTTTACCGTGGACTGAATTAATAGTAGTCTTGGTTACACAAGCAAAGACGTAATACTGACCTGTCTTGAATCAAATTGAAGTTGGAGCGCTGGTGCACTGATTTCACAAACGTGAAGGCGGTGGTTATTGTGTATCTTCAGGAGTTGATTGCAATTGTTAACGTACAAAATTTATGTTATGGAGCAGTTGAATCTGGTCTGTAAATCGCAGGTCTACTGGTGGATCTTACCACACTGAAAATTTGATGCGTGGTTACATTCCAGACTCGGTTAGTCGCTCTGTTTTTACCCCCTTCAAAGTTCACCAGGTTCATATAAATATCTGACAGTCACATTACTTAGTACTGGATGTCTTGAGAAAGAGTAATGTTGTTGTATTGGTATATTTTTGTGATTGCATTGGTACGTTTCATAGACATTCCGCGAGTAATCTGATTATTTAACGCAGCTATCACACTTGGTAGACTTCGAACCCATTCACGAGATCTCTGGTCCGCCAGAACTTTGTTAAGGGATATTTCCTGCGTGTATTGATATCCAAACAATCGTTCAGCAAGTGTTCGATTAAATTGTTCAACGATTGCCTGATCGCGATGAACTGCTGTGTGCCCTCGTCTGACACTGACGTTATGTTGTTTCATCATCGACGTTACTGCACAAAAACAAATTCTTAGCCAGAAGCAACATGTTGCATCCGTGGTCATCGTAGACCACCTTTAGGCCCTCGTTCATAAATTCGTTGAAACCCAGATGCAACTTCAGCTGCATTTTTGTTGATATTGGTTCTGCTTCTTTATATCTACTTGCAACGTCAACGACAGTCAATGCGTATTTGTATGTGCGAGATTGACGTCTGCCAATTTTAAAATTATCTTGCAATACAAAGAACATATCTGCCTGAAGAACCTCGTATGGGGTACTGACATAAAAATGTGCGTACTGACCTTTTTATATGGTGATATATAAATTTGCCATATTGCCTTTCGTGCTAACCAATTTTCAGCAACAGAACGTGCGACAACTGCTGCATAAGCAAGTTTACTAATCACTGCTCTAGCCCTTCGATATCCTCTTGGGGTATAATAAATTGATTCTATTGTAATGATAATAATCGGCCAACTAATTACCAGCCCCTAGCGCGAGTTTGCCTTTCATAACAGATCTTACCAAAAAATTAGCAAGCGATTCTCTGAGAGTTTTTTTTTTTTTTGCAGACTTTAACTTTTGTATCAACTTCACGTCCGCAACGTGCCGTTGGATTTTATACATCATGAACGTGGCATGCTTGATCAATCGTATTAATTGGATACTTTCCATGTCTTGGCTGATTTCGCTCATCGAGTTGGATATCAAGTCTGGTTCCAGGACCACAATAATTATATCCAGGAAAATGCTTCTCGCCAGGATACTTAGCTCCATGAGCTCCTGGTAAGTTTCCCAGTGACGCACCGATGTCTCAATCTGTTTTAGTAGAGGTAAATTTATATTGTTTTGTACGATATTTCATACACTTGCCTGTAAGTGCACGCTTTTTATTCCTCGTCGTTATTGTTGTTAATCCACTGGTGGGGTGGGGGCTCTGCATCGAACACAATATAAATTCATATATTTATTATATCTGTACAACATGGATATCATTGATTTCTCAGCAACACGAAAGCAAGAGCCAGTCAAACATACAGAGCTACCAAATTCTATCAGAGCAAGTATCATAGGTCTGGTAAGCCTCAATGGAAGACCATTTAAGTGTTAAGCATGTGATACAAGATTTATTCACCGTAAAACCTTGAAAATCGCATGTGGATACATACAGGGAAAAGCAAAACCATACATGTGAAGTAAATGATGAAAGCTTTAGTCACGGTGAAATCTTGAAAAATCTTATGAACACACATCCTGGAGAAAGACATTGAAATGTAAAGTAGGTGATGACGTTTAGAAAATCACATGGGGATGCATACTGTGGAACGAATAAAAAATTAATGTGAAGTTTGCAATGAAATGTCACCATTTATATGCACCTTGAATGTTCTTGGATTTTTTAATCCCTTTTAATGTCCTTGAATATGCTTGAATTTTGCCCCAAATGCTAAATGTGTCCTTGTTTATAATCTAATTATAGTAAAATGGTCACAGGAATTGGCATTCAAATCATTTTGCTGACATCCAGTGAACGTGCCATCTACTAATTGTGTGCGAGTTGTTTCCCTTCTTAAACATACCGTGTAAGATTTTGGGCAAGTTGTCTCCCTTAACAACATCCAGTGGAACAATTGCATTCCGGATGCACCGTTTTTTAGTTCATGAAGGCTGTACCACCTGATTAATTAAACAGCTGTTTATAGTAGGTAAAGAAGTAAAATAAACTGACTGATAAATCATGAGCTGCTACTTTAAACAGGGTTCTTATTGCTTCAACAAAGCGTGGCTTGAATGGAAGGAATATAGAGACTGGTTTCGACAAAGTGAGAACAAAAATGGTACTGATCTCTTGGAAATGGATAATCTACATTGACCAGTCATGCAAGCAGAATTAAACATTTGGCATTAATAAAATCAAGTTGGCCAGCTGTTCCAATGAGATACTCTTTTGTTTTACAAAAACGCTAAGTTACTTCCACCATCGCAGTATACGAATCCACAGCTCGCATTGGCCCAAATTTGACCAATTTGTGACTTTTCTCTGCAAATGCATTAGATGTTATTAAAGTTAAAATTTTGAGGACATTAAAACTTGTCACAATCCATTTCAGATTCCATTCATGTGTAGACATTTCTGAATGTTTCAAGTTTATGTCATTGCTAAACAGTGTGTATATGGAGAACAGAACTCTACAAATGTCGCCACCGTTCTTATAGCGCATCTTTCCGCTCAAAAAGAAACACGCTAACATTTGAAGAAAGCTAGGATGGTCATCATCAGGAAAAAGAAATCGATTTTCACGTCACAATCTGGAGTGATAATTACGTTCAGACTTTCTATTACACCTCAAAATTTCATGGTTATGCGACAGCATATTATATTTACAGATAGCTGAGCGATTCAGATGCAACGTTTGGCTACAGACATCCACTGCGGCTTTCCATGGAAGGCCCTAATATTAGTTTAATCCTAAGTTTCTGAAAGTTCTGACAAAAGAAATGGAGCTGCAGACTGGTCGGAAAATTGTGAATCTTGGAAGTTATGGACTGTATACACTGCACATCGTCTTTCTAACAGGCTGCAATTCAGATGAATGGGATGTGGAGAATCTTTAGTATTTAATTTTTATTCCATAACGCTCCAGCAAGAAGGCAAGATTTTCAAGATGCGACTGGCGGTGCTCTGTACCCTTTGAAGTTGTGCAAGCACATGTTGGTATTATCGTAACATTGCCTTGTCATTCATACCATAATTTCGTGTACAATTAAACTTACGATTTAAATTTGTGGATTGATGCATGTTGTTAAAGCAAAGAACAGAATGTAGCAATTAACATTTAACTTTTCCAAAATAGAGCCAAACACCAATTGAATCCTACTGGCATGGATGTACTTTTTGAGGCTGTATATGGCAGGAGTGGTACTGATCAATACTGCATGCAGACAGGCTCGTATTACTGATTGTAACTATATTGTATCGGCAGAGGTTACAAATTTATTTTCTCTGCAGCAATGTCCACATAGAGAGGTATAGTCTATAGCATGGACATTGCATTGGCCTATCAATTTGTGCTGGCAAAGAAACATAAAGCTCGACTATTTTGTATTGAAGAAGAAATGCTGTGGTGATTTTATACAAATGTCCAACAATAGTCAGGCAGTTGACTCTCAGGGTATTTTAACGTATTCACCTCGGTTTAATTTTCCGCGCAAGCTCACTTATATTTAGAGTATTGCTTCCTGTTTCGGGACCGCTGCAATCCTTAAATTAAGGCCTTGAGTTGGTTGCAATATTATAATGTACTGGTAGTATCTAGAAAGCCGTCTGATAACAGACGAAATCCCTGTAAAAATAATGGCTTTTTCCACTAGCTACTTATATGTGAGAAACTATTTATCTATCTATATATAGAGAGAACATAAAATCAGAATGAGACAAATAGATGATTTATTGTAGTCTTCAAATGTCAATAAATAAATTAATATAGTAAAATGTACATATTCTCTTCCTATTTAACAAATAAATAAATATAACCAAATGTACATTTAATTATAACCAACAGTGTCAGCAATTAGTATTAAATAAAAATGTTGATCAAAATAGAATTTACTATTAAGATTTAAGTATATGCAATGTTGCGACATTAAAATACCAATAACAAACGGATTCAATTAAACAGAATTAACGAAAGAACTGATGACTCTTTCTGTTACGATAAAAATATAAAGTCGTACAAATGTACTGAAATAGCGTTATGGAGACTTTATATCCCTACTCTATGCTATTTCTTTGGCTATTATTTTCTTTAGTACCGAAATTTAGTAAATATTTATATTGCAGAAATTAATGTATATTTTCTCATTTGATTGCCTTCAATTAACTTCTATTTAGAGAACGATGACATTTCCTAACACTGTTGGAGGCCGATTATGTAATATATTTGCATACGAACCCAACGTCGGTTGAAGAAAAACTGACTGGTGTGCACGACGCCGGTATTTATATCCTTCGGTTGCACTACACATTGCAAGACTCCGCCAAAACAGTACATTTTGCTGCCAGGTATTCAAGACAAAATAAATATTAGATATCGTTAAAATATTGAGACTGAAAACAAATGTTGAATGTTAATTATAGTATTACACTCTTAATTACAAATGTATGACCAAACACTAAAATAATTGAGTCACACGTATAAACAGTACAGGAAATATTGGCTCCAAATGAGTTGGAGGTGCGGACAAATTAGGACATGCACTATCCGTATCATTATCCTTGCATAAAATGATAAGTGCATTATTTTATTGTTGACCATAGCTTATTCTACGTAAAAACTAGTTCTATCAACGGTTTATTGGTGTTCAATAATGGTTGTTTACACCAGAGGTGCTTGACGCGAGCTTTATGTTGAGAAAAAAGACAACCAATCATCTAAAGGTAAAAATCATACAGAATGACAAAAATACCTTAGATTACCCCCATGATCCGTTCTGACATAGGACCCGCTCTATCATAATATATATATATATATATATATATATATATATATATATATATATATATATATATATATATATATATATATATATATTATGATAGAGAGGGTCCTTTGTCAGAACGGGTCATGGGGGTAATCTGAGGTATTGTTGTCACTCTGTATGATTTTTTCCTTTAGATTATTGTTTTTTTCTTTTCTTCTCAACATCAAGCTCGCGTTGAGCACCTGTGGTATACACCGCATAATGAAAATATGAGGTGCCTTCAATACACAAATGGCTTCCAAAACAAAGATGGCGGACATGTGAGAAAGCTTGCCGGTAGCTTCTCGTGGATCGGTGGTTGTTTCCGGAGTTTTCCCGGGTTCTTCCTCCACCAGTAATACTGGCCGCCATGTATAGCCTATCTTGTGCTGAAAAATGGCGTTAAACCCTATAACAACAACAACAACAAAGATCATGCAGACTATGTTAAGAAGTGACACAATACAATTTCGACTAGGATCGGTGCATGAAAATGGACTCTTCCAGAACTCACGACGAACGTGGCGGATGTTACCAATAAGAAGTTGTCAATATCATATAACCTTATATCGAAATATACAATGTGGGACCCATTAGTCAAGAAATATTATTATTATTATTATTATTATTAGTGGTAGTGTTATTCTTGTTATTGTTATTATTATTATTATTATTAATAGTATTATTATTATTCAAAACACATTATTCAGTATCTCTTTAAATTGAAGTATTGATTACATTAATTTTAGGCCAAAGTCTTGAAATGATTTTTTTTTTTTTTTTTTTTACCTCTAGGCACAGTACGATTCCGACCAGGATCGGTTCTCCTTTATCGACAGTGGACTCTTCCATAACTCGGTTCGAACATGGCGGATTACTACTATAAATTGTCTAGTCAAGACCGTTACAGTAAAAGTTGAATGAGCACGCTAGTGAAAAATGTGGTTCGATCTACGTTGAACACAAGAGAAACACAAAATGCTAGATACTGGAGAAAACACGTTTAGGACCTAAGTGTGAAGTTGTGATAAATTATTTAATGAGAGTGGAAGTTTAAAATGACATGTAGAGAAGCATGGAGAAAACACCATATAACTTTATAAGTGTGAACTGTTTGATATCTTGTTTAATCTGAATGGAGATTTGAAACTGAGGATATACATACAGGAGAAAACCAAATACGTGTGTAGTGTGTGACGTTGAATAGGAGTGACATTTGAAACTGCAGATGAAAAAAACATTGGTGAAAAACCATAAGTGTGACATAGGATCTTTAATCAGAATCGAGATTTGAAACAACATGAAAATGCATGATGGAGAAAAACCATACAAATGTGGAATGCGGTATAAAATGTTTAATCAGAGTGGACATTTTAAAACATGAGGATACATACTGGAGAAAATCATTCAAGTGCTAAGTGTGTGATAAAATGTTTAATCAGATTGGACATCTAAAACAACTTACGAGGATTCATACTGGCGAAATACCATATAAGTGTGAAATGTGTGATAAAATGTTTAATCAGAGTGGACAATTAAAGCAGCACATGAAGATTCATACTGGCGAAAAACCATTCAAGTGTGAAGTGTGTGATAAAATGTTTAAGCGGAGTGGACATTTAAAAGAGCACGTGAAGATTCATACTGGAGAAAAACCATTCAAGTGTGAAGTGTGTGATAAAATGTTTAATCGGCATAGATATTTAAAAGAGCACATGAGGATTCACACTGGAGAAAAACCATTTAAGTGTGAAGTGTGTGATAAAATGTTTAATTCGAGTGGACATTTAAAACAGCACTTGAGGACTCATACTGGAGAAAAACCATTCAAGTGTGAAGCGTGTGACAAAATGTTTAAATATAGTGGAGATTTAAAAGTGCACATGATTATACATACTGGAGAAAAACCATTCAAGTGTGAGGTGTGTGATAAAATGTTTAATTCGAGTGGACATTTAAAACAGCACTTGAGGATTCGGATTATGGACGTTTCGCCCCATGGACGTTTCGGACCAGGACGTTTCGCCCCACTTCAATGGACATTTTGCCCCACTTCAATGGACATTTCGCCCCACATGGTACATGGACGTTTCGCCCCATGGACGTTTCGGCCCATGGACGTTTCGCCCCACATGATTGGAAATATCGGACATTTATAGAAATTCACAAGCATTACACCATTATCTTCATTTTACTTTAGGGGCCTGTCGTTATGATTTAATTTCATGCCCCATAATCCCATCACTCTCATCCATTTCAATTACATTCAGCGTGCCGTTATATCAGACAATATTTTCCTTTTTTTCTTTCTTCATTTATGTAATAAGACTGATCAGAAAATTAATCTATCGTTTACAGTACTTTTATTTTCGCTGTTACACATACTGATGAAAACCACATTTACCGTTTGTAGGAAATTGGCATATCGCCACTTATCATGCTGTTCGTTTAACCAATCAGCGAGCGTACATTAGACACAACTTAAAAGGGGGCTTTGTAATTCTAACAGTCAATATCACGATCGTACATATGTAGTTAGATATATTCCTTTCGCTAAATAAAAGCTATGATGATTAAAGACTTGTGGTCGCCAGCAAAATAACTTTTTTTTAAATGTTGAACTTTATTCATTTTTTTCAAGCTCGGGTTAATTGACTTTTTATCTCCTGCCATTTATTGGCATTGTTACTTTTAATTTTGTAAAACTAGCTATAAATCGGGTCCTAATTACTCGACTGAACTGCTGACAGAAACAGTCCAAATTAATGTATTTCATTTCTATATCCCGATCGTTATATATTACATCTTTTCAAAGCTGTGAACAGAATAGCCCGACATATCGCGAGCAATGAAAAGACAGGAGGAAGGACGAGGAATGTTAATTGTAATTAACAATAAAGCGATATAAAAATGGTTTCAGAGATTTATATTTTTGAAATATGAAGCATGTATTTGCATTTTTAAATCAAAACACATCACTAATCAAAATTACATCTCATGACAAGGTATAGATGTCAAATTATGATGTGCAAAAGTATACTTCTAAACAGTAACTATCAATGATTTCTTTTTTAATGCATGCAAGTAAAACATCAGCTACTGCTATACGAAACTGAAATACAAATATATATATTATCTCTACTGAAGTATAATGTTTTCAACATATGGACAACGCACAAGGCACGTGTATATAAAATATGTCCAGTTTTGGAAAGCATTACTCCGTCCAGCTTTAATGTTGCTATGTCGGACCATACAATCTGGCACAGCATTTAAGCAAGGTGTTCGTGCTGATTTGGTGGTTTCCATACTTCTCCCATAACTTGATAAGGCGACCCTGAACTTTTGTTGTCTGTTTCTTTTGATGTCGTCTTATCTTCCCCTCTTGCAACAGACGAACTACAGATCCAACTTCTCTGGCTTCCTTATAAAGTAAAGTTATGAGGAGATAGAAAGGCAAATTTCCCTTTCTTGCTCTCCTGTTCATACGATTATGCCACCCTTCCACATCATTATTGGTTCGGATGCTTCTGCCATAAACTGACCAGGAGTCAACAGTCCATATGTCATTGTGAATCCAGGTGTCTTCCACATATCGTAGGAATGACTGCACATTCACTGCCTCTGGATCAACTCTTCGTTGTAATTCTGCAAATGACGGTGGTATGTCGTCTGCTGGTAATAGGGGGAGCGCGAAAACCTTTCGCAGAAGTTTGTACATACTGTCGTGTTCCTGATAGACCCGCTAGAATTGGAAACGAAAATACAATTATTTTTTAATTTTAAAAAAAAAGGAATTGGGATGAACAGATTTATACATTATCGTAAATAATTTAGATTTTGACTTCTCAAGATATTGAATTTCCCAAAATATTGTTGAGTTATAAATGATTTTCAGCATTACGAAAATAGTTTTGAACTGGCTATCCAAAATCTAAAGACATCGTAACTATTAGCATCGCAACTCAATAGAGTGGACTGAAATGAGTTTACCTGTAATCCCATTTCCTGAACCTTTCTCCAAAGGGCCTGTCCAAAATGAAATGCGCAACCATGTATTTGCGGGGTTTCAAAAGCTGCTCTGATTCCTTGCCAAAGACCCTTTTCGAAGTCAACAACAAATGACTGGACTTTCGTTTCAGGCAATAGGTCCTTGATTGACTGAAAAACCTGAAAATGGAAGAGAAAAAGTAAAACTATTCATGGATATACTGATTATTCAGTATCGTTTAGTGTCTTTTATTTGCTCGTACAATAATTAATTTGATTACTGATTTTCTAAATCACTGTTTGATCTGGACGTGTATATTTAGGATAAATAAATTGAAAATATATTGTCTGTGATAAAATACTGTTCATTATTTGATACATTATGATATTAAAGTAATTATCATAATCTTATCTCATCCTCAGTACACACACACCTTTTTGTAATGTCTTTTCTTCTTTCCTGACATGATGCAAAAACACAGCGGTATCTGTTTTAAGTCATCACCGGATCTCACAAATCCATGTATAGATAGCAGTTGATAAAATGGCTTCTTTACTAATTTGAATGTGCCATCAATATACCAGGTTTTGGCCATTCCGAGAAGCTCCAGCTGTTTGTTAGTAGCAAAGATCAGGTGACGCTTCCTGCCAACGACGACATCAAATCGAAAGAACGGTTCACTGATGGTCGAGTTAAGAAATCCGTCGTCGAGCTGGAATATATATATATATATATATATATATATATATATATATATATATATATATATATATATATATAGATATATATATATATATATATATAAAGAGAGAGAGAGAGAGTTATAACGATACAAGAAACAAAACGGCAAGACTTGGCAGAATTTTATAAATATAAATAAATAACACGTAGAGTACGAATTAATATATATATATATATATATATATATATATATATATATATATATATATATATATATATATATGGAAAAATACAAAGCAACTACATATTATATACAGGAAAAATCATTCACTTACAGTAAACGTAAGATCTCTGGGATCTTCTGGTCTGGTTGCGGACCTGGTCCGGTTGACCATTCTAACTAGGTTCGTCTCCGCTACCCTGGATGCCTCAGGTTGTAATGGTTCTGCATGAACGTCTATAACCTCATTAACCAGTGCATGGGCTGTTTCAAACAAATTCTCTTGCCCTAATGCCTTGGCCTAAACGAAAACAAAACCTTATATAGTATATGTACGGATCAATGTATTAATGTATGTTGTGTTTGTATGTATATATTAATGTATGTTGTGTTTGTATGTATATATTAATGTATGTTGTGTTTGTATGTATGTATTCATGTATGTTGTGTATGTATGTATGTTGTGTATGTATGTATGTATGTATGTATGTATGTATGTATGTATGTATGTAAGAACGGATCATTGTATAGATGGATGGATGGATGGATGACGAAATGTCGTTCATTATTGGCAGCGGCGTATAATTTATCAAAAATGCTTATTTAATATAGCAGAAGCTTGGAAGACGATCTTTACTGTATATAATAAAGCGATATTTCTGGAATTATCATACATTAATTATAGGTATATTACTTACAATTTAACCATTATATACTGTTGATAATATATTGATAGAATATACCCAGTATTTAGACAGATTAATCATGTTCATGCCAAATACCTCGGTTTTGATTTTGACGGCTGTTAACAATCCAGGAGTGGCAGTATGGTTATGGCTCTGATGACTTGGCTGAAAGTCTGATTCTGTCTGTCGCACGGTTGCAGGGCATTGCGTATTCTTCCCACGCACACTACAACGCCATTCGATGGTTCCATTCTTCAGCTCACGCTTAACAACAAAACTATACCCAGCACTAGATATTAATTTCCTTTTTCCTCGAGTGGATCCTGTGGCTAATACCTCAAATGTTATACGATCTTCCGAATCCACTGGCACTTCTCCATAAACAGTTTCATTCCTAACTGACCTAAAGAAAGGAGAAAAATCGTGATTATAAAAAAACGATTATTTTACATGAACAAAAAATATGCATCAGTAAAATAACATGTTTACAAGATACCTAACAAGATTCAGTGAAAGATGATCAATCTTTGATTAGAAGATACACTCTATAACGATTTATGTACATCAATATTACTGGAACAAATTGTTGCGATTTTCTGTGCTTTCTTTTCCACTTCGATTTTTAACTTACGCTTCTTCTTCTTCTGGTGTCAAAGATCTGTGTGGGCGCTCAACGTCAAATGAAGACATATCGGCTGCAAGTGTTGATGCAGCATCATTGTTGCCCATAAACTCGTTCACTTGTTGAATTCTATCCAGCCTGTAATTAGAAATTTGTCTGAACTTGTCAGAAAATGTTGAAAACACACAAGCAAATATAGAGAAAACCAAGTTTAACTATACCGAATATGGTATTTAAACATAAAGACGTATGCAAGCACCCGTACGATTCTAATAAATAAAATAACATTCACCTTGTCGAAATATCCTCTTTATTGATAGAAATCGACGTCGAATTTCTCGTGCTCTCCATCTGCCCCCGTGCTGTACCGGCATACATTTCAAATCTGTCAGATGTATTTGGTATGCGGCTTAAGTCCATTTCGACATCGTAGCCATCTGCCTGTAAACAGCATTAATATTTAAAAATTATAATAGCAGACATAAGAACGCTTACTAGAATGGAACGTAGTGTAGCCCAAGAAAAACAACGAAATATTTGATACAAGAAAAATTATTTTTACTAATCTTCCAGCATTTGTGATAGGGAGGATGTAGGCAGCGATCCACGTTTTGTTCGCAGTTTGTATTTAACCGTAGCTTAAGTACATCGAATGCGAATGGGAACCAGCTACTGTAAGATGTCTTTATTCTTAAAATATTTTGTTTGTAATGAGATCTTACCTCAGGTTTAGAACTGCACAGGTCACACACAAACTGAAAAGATATCTTTTTACGGCTAAGGAGACCATACTTGTAGCTTGATAAACCTGTAAATAGAAACTATTTCTTAGTATCATTTAGTTAATTTTATCTACGTCTCATGATAACATTTATTTTGAAAGACATTGTATATACTGAAACAAGAACAATAACATGCGAGAAAGGGTCACTAGATACATACAATTATTATAAAAAATGTATTTATTTTGTTATGCCCGTTCAATTACGGAATGATCGTAATATGATGTAGAAATAAATAAATAAACTTACCAGTATTTCCACATGCTCTGTGTTGCCATAGGCCGCAACTATCGCAATCTATGGCTTGCTGACGACGGGTAACTGGTTTTCTGCAGTAAATGCACGAAGACATTGTTCGATCTATTGATTTACGTGATATTAAAACAACTAGCACCAAGAAAAGGAAAGACTGCAATTTATAGAGCCACTGATAAATTTCCATGCAAACAAGTGCACGAGCTTCTATACCAAATGATCTGTTGGACAATGCACTTGACATACTAAGATCAAACGTTGTTTATTTTTTGTTATTAATGAACGCCATACCATATGTGCCAAATAGTAATTTCCTTTTCATAAAAGCTTACACGACTTACTCAAAACTCTGGCTGCAGCTTAATTACATTGATACCACATTTAGTAGATTATTTAAATATGAAGATCAAAGAAGTTACCTGGATGTAATTAAGTCATATTAACACTTGCTGGGAGCAATAGTGAACGCCAGAACATTTGTTTTTTTTATGTCACCAGACAGATACACCCCTACTTATAAAAAAATAAAGTTGTTTTATATGTGTATGTTTTCCCCAAAGGTATGAGATTTGTTTGCTTTATAAAAGATTTCTGAACAAAAAAATTCAAAATTTTGTCGCGGCATTTATGTATTTCCCTAGTGTAATATATAGGGTTGTTAATCCTAGTCCGGTTTTTATTTAGTGCATTATATTTAAACGACAAATAAACCATATTGTTTTGTATGATTAATGATGTGTGTCGTTTCTCGCATTACCATTATACTGAGACAGGCTGTACTCGAGTGAGGGTTCATACTTTATTTAATGTGGGGCGAAACGTCCATGGGCCGAAACGTCCATGGGGCGAAACGTCCATGTACCATGTGGGGCGAAATGTCCATTGAAGTGGGGCGAAATGTCCATTGAAGTGGGGCGAAATGTCTTGGGCCGAAACGTCCATGGGGCGAAACGTCCAGGTACCTGAGGATTCATACTGGAGAAAAACCATTCAAGTGTATAGTGTGTGATAAAATGTTTAAATATAGTGGAGTTTTAAAATTGCACATGATTATACATACTGGAGAAAAACCGTTCAAGTGTGGAGTGTGTGATAAAATGTTTAATTCCAGTGGACATTTAAAACAACACGTGAGGATTCATACTGGAGAAAAACCATTCAAGTGTGAAGTATGTGATGAAAGATTTAGTCAGAGTGGAAATCTGAAGAAGCACAATAGGATACATACTGGAGAACAGCCATATAAGTGTGAAGTGTGTGATGAAAGATTTAGTCTGAGTGAAACCCTGAAGAATCACATGAGGATACATGCTCGAAAATAAATCATTTAAGTGTGAAGTGTGTGATGACAGGTTTCACATAGGATAATTCAAAGGTACACATGAGGAGACTGTCAAGTAACCATTTAAGCTGTCCTACATAACACAGCAATGATGGTCCAAGACATTGTAAGGACATGGTGCAATGCACTGCATGCAATTATTTCAGCTGACAGTAATTGAATTATTGATTATTGATACAAATGTTTTAAAAATAAATATATACAATTTGTAAATGCTTGTATTGTCTCATGTCAAGGTCTGGAATGATATAGAAGAATATGAATCACATGTATGCAAATGATGCCCATTAATTATTGCCAGTGACAGAACAATTCAAAAGATGATTAATTGTTTTTCTGATTAATGTAAACCTGAAAACTGTCAATGTTGTTGTTTTGGGTTTAAGACCATTTTTTCAGTACATGATTGGCTAGACATGGTGTCCATTATAATATTTGGTGGAGAAGGAATCCAGAAAAGAAAAGAAAAAACATTTAGAACTGCCAACCCACGGGAAGCATCTGGCAAGCTTTCTCACATACCCACATTGGCCAAAGCCAAGACTCAAAATCTCACAGAAGTCAGACATCTGTAAGGTCTTTGACACATCATTGCTGCCTGGGGACCCTCTCTGTATGTTGAAGAGACAAAATATATATTTGTTAGAAAGAACATAGACTGGTAGGTGAGCGCAGTCATTTTCATTTACTCTTTTAGAAAAATAGCACCTATACCTCAGCTAAAATCAATTTGGTCATTACAGCAAATAAAGCATTTTTGTTGTTGCTTTATACAAACACACTTATAATTTGAATTTTTCAGTTGATTGTCAGCTCTTTTTCTATAAACTTGGGGAATGATGTATATTAATGTATATATAACAAGTGTATTTGTCGATCACAAACTTCGCGCCTAAATCGTTTTTGCTTCGCACCTAAATCGTTTTTGTCCAGTATGTCACTTCATTTGAGTCATCAAACTCCACTCCAACAATTGTATAATCCAAAATGTATTTAAATTCACATTAATTCCAAATTTGTTCTTTTATCGTACAGTTAATGAGCACCTCATAATTTAAATGAATAATTAAAATAAAATTTCATTACGATCTTCATGCTTCAATGGTTTGCAGGTCCTATGCAATATTTATGCAGAGCTTTGCACCTTCATTTGTACACAATGAGAAAACTTGACATTTGAACGGCTGTGTCTCTAGTAATATCTTTATACACATGCATTTATCCTAACTTCAGATTGTAATGTTTTTCGGTTCTTATTTCCAACATGTATCCTGATGTGAAACATTTTATCGTATTCAAATTGTATGGTTTCTCTATTGACGTTTTTCATGTCCATATTTATGCCACAATTAGGAAATGTTTTTCAACAGAAAAATAAGGCATGTTTGACTTTTCCAGGATGTATTCTCATCTGAAATTTTGGGTGACCATGTCCTCTGCATTTAATTTACCAAGTTAACATTATCCTGTCCATATCAACTTGGGAGTGTCATTAGTAAAGAGTTGCAGTTGAAGGGAGATGGCTCAGTTTCATAGTCGTTGTTAAACCTTTCCGAGCTGTTTCCCATTGCTAATTATGTAACTGGTGTAACCTACCAACAACAAGAATGTATAAGGGGGCGCTCAACAGTTATTATGAAGTTTTGAGAATTTGGCGGGTGTAAGATGGTGTTGTTTACATGAGCAACATGCAGTCTTGATTTGACTGTAAGTTTCTTTCATGTACTGTGGTTGAAATTTCTTTGTTATGTTGTACTTGTGAAAATTGTATGTAATCTCTGCTAACTAAAATGACTGGTACTTGATGATCATAAAATCAGCTTTAGTTAGTCAAAAGTACATTGTAGTTAGCAGTTATCAAAATGCGGAGAACGGATTTTGCCAGACTAGAAAATACCAGTGTCTGAATGTGCAAAGAATGAATTGTCAGATATGTGAAATAAAAACAGCAATAAAAATAAATGGTAATGGCTCTTTCTTGTTGTTGTTGTTGTTAACCATTTACCTCTGAAGTCCCAGAAGCGAAAATGACCAAGCAGAGCATGCTGCATTTTTAATGGAGTAGAATTGAAATAAGGCCAAGCTGTATGCTCTATAACCCATATTATGTGCATCAATCATGCACCAACATAAAGGGAATCAAAATGTTCTGAACAATACCTAAGATATGCAAAGATAAATAGATAGATAGATATTGGCTCTCTAAAGTTTCATATTATCAATATGATTTGATTTTTAAAGAAAATTAATGTCCCATCATCATCATCATCATTTAAATTATAGACGTTTTCGCCCATACGGGCATGTACGTCTGGTTAATGTCCATAAGCGGACTGTTTAATTGATCTCGGGGAAAGGAATTAGAGCCTCATCCCTAAGGCATTACTGTGCATAAAAGGCACTATTTAATTGAACCGTCAGGTCTTGGGTCAATATGACTGGCTTCATAGACCCTAGCGACCTTAATGTAAGGCTATACTCGAGTGGGAATAGACCCAGCACACACTCGAGTTAAAGGTAGCAATTCAGTCTGCATTAGCTGCGCTAGTTGTCAACCAAGCAGTATGCGATGCCAGTAGCGATTTGTCACCACTATGACGTCACATCAGGACACCTTGGTTTTTATACCCATGTGGAGGGTTAATTAATTGTTCATGAAGAGAGGAAAAAGCGCATCTCCATTCATGTATTTAATATATGCTAAACACGTTTATTAAGTTAATGTCCTGCAGTGGCAGGGAGGAAGGTTCAGTTAGGGAGGAACCAGCTCACTAGGAAGGTGCCTTGGTTTATCCAGGGTATAATTTTTTTGACTCCCTTGCCAAAAGGTTAATGAATTGTTGTCTTTACAGAATTTTGTAGATATATTCTGTGCCCTTTTTTTTTAAAGATAGCACCGCACCAGTGACCGCTTAGTAATAGTCTATAGGGTTATTTAAACTTTATTGAGTCTGATTTGGGTGGGCTGGTTCTTGGTTTGGAGTCACCCTTTTGTGTATGGTTATTTAAATTTTCCTAGGCTTAATGGTGCGCCGATTTGTGCAGTTGAGCCTGATGGTCCTTTGGGGTTAGGATCACCTCATATATTCTTAAGTTTAGGGTCCTAACTGGTTTCGCTAGGTATTTGGTTGCCACATTGTGCAGCCGGGCCTGATGGTCCTTGGGGTATGGACCACCTTATAGGTATTAATTTGGGGGTTATAGTAAGTTTTCCTATCTTGATAGACTTTGCCACCTTGTGTAGCGGGGCATGATGGTCTTGGGCTTTTTAGACCACCTTATATATTCTAGCTTTTTGGGTCTTACCTAGGCGTTCTAATTGTTTTTAGTGTCTCGAGGAGAGGCTATGTCATATTACAGTTGCGTTTGTTGTACATATATTTTTCTGTAGGAAAATATGTCATTGTCCGTAATTTCAAGTAGGATTGTGGTGCCCTAGAAAAATAATTAAATTAAATTTCCTTGCTGGTTATACTGGCTAACTGGAAAACCTTGTATATCTTAGGTACTGATCAAAGAACTTTTAATTCCCTTTATTTTGGTGATTCATTGATTTTTGTAATATGGGTTATAGATTATAGAGATTGGCCTTATAACAGATGTGTACCTTTAAAAAAAAAACTGCTAGCTCCACTTGGTCATTTTCCTTTCCTGGATTTAAGAGGTAAATTGCACCCAAAAAGAGAGCTGATAACATTGTTTTGCCTTTTATATATTTGTTCATTTATTCCAGTCACTTTCATTAACTAGTATTGTCTATTCTAGAAAATGTAATGTCCCTACTTTAATAGCTGCTGAAGAGTATAATTTAGACTAATTCAGGCTGTTTTATTTCATTTTAAGCACAAGGGAGTAGCCATATACATATGAGTTAGCTTAGTTCTTATATCATTTACAGTTTCCACAAGTATAATATCCAATGAAATTTCAGCTACAGTACATGAAAGGAACATAAGAGGTATACCAACATTATCTCCAATGTACATGGTGATCGTGTAAACAACTTCACCCTGTCGGGTTTTCTACCCATCTATGGTTTTGTCACCAATATTTGCATAAAACGCATGCAGAATTCTACAGATTGACGAAAATAAGATAATGCAGCTGTCTTAACCTATGGAGATACATACTGGGTAAATAACATTTAAATGTGAAGTTTGCAGTGCAGTGTTTATTCAGTGGAAATCTAAAGAATCACATGGGGACGCATACCGGGGAAAATCCATTTTAGTGTGAAGAATATCATGAAAGGTTTTGTTACCTAGGACACCTGAAGGTACACATGAGGAGAGATACCGGAGAGTACCCGTTTAAGGGGTCATATAATAAAAAAAAACAACAAAGATTGTCAGAGAAATGCAAGGACGGGGCAGATAGGTTCAATGACATGTAAAGATGTGCAGAGACAGTTTCAGCTGCCAATACTGGAAATATTGAATGTTGGTAGCAAATATGTGAAACTAGATATAAAATAATTAAAAATGTATTGTGTATTGTAAAGTTATGGAATTATATAGTGATGATATGAAACACACATATTTAGATATATTCTGCATCTTTATGCAAATGGCACACATTAAGTATCGCCAATGAGAAAGCCCTACTGTAGTAAAGAGATAGAATCCATCAAAATGGATTTTGCGCCAAGCAGCTCAATTTATTGAAAAGGACTATGATCTTGTGAAGAAGGTTTTGTATCAGATACCAGATACTGTATGTCCTGGAACTCCAGGGGTCATGCTACCAGGTGAAGTGGGCGAATAATTCGCCAAAAAATGGAAAACTTCATCTTATTCTGTTAGGAAAGCGAAAACGATTTTGCACATGGACATATTTTGATGCATAATTTGAGCCATACATGGTGGCCAGTATAATTTGTAGAAGAAATTCCCTGTAAAAACCACTGACACAAGAGAAGCTAATGACACGTTTACTCTCGTACTCACGTTGGCCGAGTCTGAGATTGGAGCCTACGCAGACAGAGGTGAGATGGCAGTGATCCGTTCCAGTATCCTTTAGACCGCTCGACCACTCGGGGCCCCGCGGTCATCGTGAAATATGTTTAACATTGTGCATAATATCAATCATATAGATCATTTGTTTTGCAATTCTTCTACTTTTTCTCGTTCTTTTTCTTCATCATCTTATTCTTCTTCTTTCTTCTACAAAGTACATTACTTGACAATTCTTTGCATTCAAATATTTAAGTTTAGGGTCTTTGCTTTTGGAATTTTTTTGCCATCTTTGTTGACACGGGCATATTAAATGTAAATTGAATGATAATTATAGACGATGGAGGCTATGTATGAAGCGACACACTACAATTCCCACTAGGATCTGTGCTTGAAAATGGACTCTTGCAGAAAACAGGACGAACATGGCGGATGTTACAATAAGCAGTTGTCATTATCGTATAATCTTGTATCGAAACATACAATGTGGGACCCATTAGACAAGAAATGGAATTATTAGTATTATTATTAGTAGTAGTACTGGTAGTAGTAGTGTTATTATTATTTTTATTATTATTGGCAGGATAAAAACACATTATTCTGTATCTCTTTAAATTGAAACACTGATTACATTAATTTTAGGCCATTGTCTTGAAATGTGTTTTTTTCTTCCCCTACGATTCTGACCAGGATCGGTGTTCCTGTATCGAAAATGGACTTCCATAACTCAGTACGAACATGGCAGATTGCCACTATAAATTGTCTAGTTATGTCCGTAACAGTAAAAGTTGAATGAGCACTTTAGTGAAAAATGTGTTTCGATCTACGTTGAACACTATAGAAGCACAAAATGCAAGATACTGGAGAGAAGAAGAAAAAAAAAACGTTTAGAGCCTAAGTGTGAAGTGTATGATAAATTATTTAATGAGAGTGGAAGTTTAAAACGGCATGTGAAGAAGCATAATGGGTAGAACACTATATAAGTGTGAACTGTTTGATATACTGTTTAATCTGAATGGAGATTTGAAACTGAGTAGACATAAAAGGAAAAAACCATGCAAGTGTGTAGTGTGTGACGTTGAACAGGAGTGAGGTTTGAAACTGCAGATGAAAAAACATTGGTGAAAACCCATTTAAGTGTGTCGTTTGTGATGAAAGGTTTAGTGGAAATTTAAAGGTTGTACATACTGGAAAAAAACCTTATAACTTTGAAGTGTGCTTTACAAAATTTAGTGATGGCGGACATTTAAAAAGGCACATGATGATGCATACTAGTGAAAAACCATATAAGTGTGACATAAAATCTTTAATCAGAGCCGAGATCTGAAAGTGAACATGAAAATTCATGCTGGTGAAAAACCGTAATAGTGTGGAATGTGTAATACAATGTTTAATCAGAGTGGACATTTAAAAACTCACATATGGATACATACTGGTGAAAGACCATATATGAGTGAAATGTGTGACAAAATGTTTAATAAGAGGTGACATTTAAAACCACATGAGGTTCCATTGTGGTGAAAACCCATATAAGTGTGAAATGTGTGATAAAATGTTTACTTATACTGGAGTTTTAAAACAGCACATGAGGATCCATACCGGAGAAAAACTACTGAACTGTGTGTAACATTATACATTTTGTAACTAACCAATCAGAACCCTCTGTGCATGAGTCATAGTTCCACTGGTATTATCTACAGGGGTCTGCCGCTTTGATACCACTCTGTGTTAAGACCTGACAGTAGTCGTGACAGTCAAATATGGGATTCCCGACACTTCAATGTAATAGAAAAAGTGCAAATAGCCAAAACTGATCTGTATAGCTCCGTATGGTACGAGTAAGCTGTCATCAACTTTGAATACCGTATTATAAACCAAATTGAAAACCTCTTATATAACTTCATATGGGGAGGCAAAAAAATACATCAATTTGCCAAACACACTGTCCAAAAACAAGGAAATAACGGGGGCCTAAACACCCCTGATCTTAGGGTTAAACAAATGACCAACCACATAGATAGCCCTCAAAATCTACAACAGCACCCAACACATATATGGCAAGGCATATACTTATACAGGTTCGGATTTCTCTTGAAAAAGAAATATATAGGAACAATACAGTTACTAAAGCACTAAGTACACCTAAATCTCTCCACAGAATAACTAGTACACTAAAACATTATAGTGAAGACAAAGAGATATGGGAACATACAGAAAAAAAATATATATCAGTACCTATTTGAAATAAGACACAAAAACATATTAAATAAAGTAGAAATAAACTATTAGATGGGATCCAATATAGAAACAATGGGCAAAAATAAGAGGCAAAAAAGCAAGCAAGACTATATCTATACGACGCATGGTGGACAGGGGAGAATGCATTCAAAAGTAAAATCCTGCAGAGCACCACCACCCTGTCCTATATGTAAAAACGGCCCAGGCACGAAATAAAACCATCTAATTTTACAATGCAAAAAAGAATGAAACACATAGGAATAAAATTATAAACGAAATTTAAATTACGATACGATATAACAATGAAAATCAGGTTCTATACACTAAGGACATTGTTGAATCCAAATTGTATTTGAAAAATAGCCGACAACATATACAGCACTATGGATATGAGAAGAAGAAATATAAGGCTAACATAATTAACAGTAACCTAAGAGATGAACTCTGCCTCCCCACTCATACACTTCTTCCCCATCCCCCACTCCTACCAACACAGAAAATACACCTAGCCTCCCATGCCTCTCTATAGGATCATATAACAAGCACAATCAGCGGGGAGCTAATTGGTTTCTTCGAGGCACAACATTTAGTCGATAACATCCCTCCACCATATCTCCCCCTACTATACACTAAATCAGCACCGTTTACCCGACTGCAACCCCCCCCCCCCCCCCCCCAGCTATAAACCATAAAAGGGGCTTTAGGTCTGTATTCATAGCTACCGGAATAGGAATGCAGACAAAAAACCTAAAAATGTATAGCACAAAGCCATGAGCGCACACTCAAGAGAAGAGTAATGCTATGCAGCAAACGCGTACCACCATGACCGCATCCTACTTATCTGAGGTTGCCTGCCCAAACATTCAATAATTTATAAATGGAAAACAGAAGAGGGAAGCTCAAATAAGAAAAGGCCATCCTTAGATGAGCCATCTCGAGAGAATCCTAAATTTTCAGCATCCCACAACTGTAGTAAATCACCCTACAAATCTCAAACTTAAACTCTTCAACAAATTATTCAATATTAAATCCAAATTCATAGGAGAGGAAAAAGAAGGAAACAACAACAACAACAACAAAACATGCCTCTTCCAAAATGCGGTTCAAAATAACACTGGAACGACACAATAAAATATAAACAGAAATGCATACTGACACACACAATACAGACCACAACATCTTAATATTTTCCCTTTTCGGCTTGCATCCTTATATATTCCAAAATCTTATTCTAGGAATAGATAGGGCATCCAGACCAATATATGATTTGACCAAGATGGCGCCAGTCCTCACAATAACACAAACAAAAGCAAGAAAACATACATATAAACTACAACCACAGGACAAAAAATGACTCTGGCAAAGTCACTACTCTTTCTTAACAACCAGTGGAAAAAGAGACGGAAACCAACACCTGGCACAAAATGTTCCGGGGGGGGGGGGTACAGACCAAAGCTTCAAACCAAGGGATAATGTAAACCAGGCCCATGGCCAACCCAGGCCAAGGGAAGGGAGTACGTACTATTCCTAAATCTTATGTGATAAAGAAACTAAAACAATATTGTGGTGTTTGGTAGGGTGGGGGTGGAGTGCTCCCAATATATTATTTAAATTACTATGGAAGTTCCACCCAGGCTCGATGTTGTAGGAAGTGAAATTAGTGATAGAGAGAGAGGTAAAGCTCCGAGCCCCACAGTCATCAATGCTGACAGTTAAATTATTGAGAACACAAAGGTGAAATTCAAAGGAATAACAATTTAATACAATTCAGTATTCAAACGATAATAATTCCCTAATCACTCTTCTTCCTCTCGACTAAGTGATAGCCTATTGCATCCTGTGATTTATAGTGTGAGATCGCTTTTCCATCTGTCCTTGTTTTCTACTCATCTGTATCTCTCATATCCCGCCAATTCCTTCTCCTTCCGACTTCACTCCTAACTCACTCTCCTTGACTGCTCCTTCTCCAATTTCTCCTCCTCGACTCCTTTTCCTCCTCCTCCTTGACTCTGCTTTCCGATTAGCTTTCGATTCACAATCGACTTCTCCACTAGTCTCTGTTCCGTCTCTCTCCTAGAGACTCGGGACTAAACTACACCGAAAGTCTGTCCATTAAAAGTGTCGTCTTTCCTTAGAATTTCCTCAGTTTTCTAGATAACGCCAGCCAAATCCAGTGTTGCCACTCCTAGGTTTTTCCACCTAGATCTAGGGGTTTTTTTGGCACAGTCTAGGTTTCAAGGTTTTTTATGTTATAATCTAGGTTTTTTTTATTGAAATCATGATTTAATTTTTTAACAACTGTAAAATAGCTTCATCGTTTTCATTTAGTAGTTTCGAACTGTACAAATGATAAATTTTGCGCAGCTTCAAATTATATAATATTATTCACCTACATTTTAAGTGTTTGGACTATGATTACGTCTGCTTTTTACTACTTTGGGCTTCTTTTACTTCTAAGCCATGGCAACCGACTGGTTTGGCACTTTGGCGTGTGGGCCGTGTGGCAGTCTGGCAGTGGCCATTTTTATTTTAGTCAGAGAAGCGGACAAGCGGTTCAAGCGGAGTTTGTCATTTTGGCATTTGGTAAATTGGTACTTCAAAGTATTAATCTTATTATCTTATTTCTTTTATTAATTTACTCGGTTACCCAATGTCTACTATTACTGAATCAGATTCGGAATGCGGAGATTCATGTGCGAGTGGTCCGGCGCCGAAAAAAAAAAGCTTACTTTAACCAAGCATTTATAGATGAATGGTTTCAGGATCCAGAGCTGAAAGACTGGATTAAGCGTGACCCTAAGAACAAGTACGTGGTGTTCTGTAAAGTTTGTGATTCTAAACTCGTTAATGCAAACACAAGCGGTCTAATTGCGCACAAAGGATCAACAAAGCACATGAAAAACTTTGATTCGAAGAAGAACATGACCACATTGACTACTTTTGTAAAAACATCCAGTAAAAGACTTGGACCATAAAGTTGCTGTGGCTGAAGTTTTGTTTTCAGCTTTCATGGCAGAACACAATACGCTATTTACACATGCAGACCACCTTGTTCAATACATGAAATCTATGTTTCCCGATAGCACCATAGCGTCACGAATGGCCATGAAGCGAACCAAGACGTCATACGTGATTCAGGAGGGTATAGCATATCATCATCGTGCTGACATAGTTTCTATCTGTCGCAATCAGCCATTTTCTGTTATTATTGATGAAAGCACTGATATTTCAGTTTCTCAGGTTTTGGCAATTTTAGTAAGACACTTTGACGCAAGTCAGAGTAGAATTGTCGACTCTTTACTCGACATGATTGAAGTAGATGATGCCACAGGCCTTGGGCTATACACATCTTTCAAAACACTTTTGGAAAAGAAGGAAATTCCTATGAAAAACATCATTGGTTTTGCAAGTGACAACTGTGCTACGATGACCGGCGCTAAAAGTGGATTCCAAGCCCATTTGCTGAAAAATATTCCAAATGTTTTCCTTATGGGATGTGTGTGCCACTCTTTTGCACTGTGTGCAAACCATGCAACAACTCAGCTGCCATCGTGGTTGGAAGCATTTATAAAAAACGTGTGCTTTTATTTTTCGCGTAGCAGCAAGCGCAACCACAATTTTTCCTTAATACAAGAGATAGTGAAAACGGAATCACACCAAATTTTGAAATGCGAAACACGATGGCTGTCTCGTGAACAGGTTATCAATCGCATTTTAGAGCAATGGGATGCTCTGTTGCTTTACTTCCAATCTGAAAGCTCGATTGATAGAGTTGATGGAGCCAGTCAGATCTACCAAACCATGCATACTGTTAAAGTTAACATTATGAATTTAGAGCTTCAGTCAGAACATTTTAGACTGCACTTACTGCACTGTAGTATTTGTGATGAATATCGATCAATACTTGGAATGTTCATAAAAGAAAATGTCATCGGCTCAAGACAGCTATCTGACATTGACCCACTTGACGCAAATTTGTACAAAGCACTCAGTTCTGTGGATGTCGGGGGAAGATGCACTGCGCAGCTGATCAAACAGCCGCTAGGAGATAAAGAACCTCAGTTTCGGAGTGATGTCGTAAAATTTCTAAAAGAACTATGTATTCAAATACGTAGCCGATTTCCTCTCTCACAGGACAGTGTTCTTTCCAAACTGAAACTCCTTGATCCCAAATCTGTAACAGACATACCATCAGGAACAGACAGACCGTCAATAGTTCATTTCGCTTTGTACTTTCCACAATTGGCACCAGAAGAAGTCCTAGATGAACTTGAAGAACAGTGGAGGACACTCCACTTTGCTCGATAAAGTATCAGTCATTTGGTTGGCTTGGAACCACCGTTTTTCTGGAATGGTCTGAGGCAAGTTCTGGATGGTAATCAGCAACACAAATTTGGACTTCTGTCTCACTTCATGTGTAAGCTGCTGGCGTTACCACACTCTTCAGCATGTGCTGAACGAATTTTTTCTCAGCTGAATTTCATAAAGACAAAGCAGACAAATAGGCTACATTGTGACACTGTAGCCAACAGGCTGATAGCAAAAGAGGCCATCAGATATCAAGGTGCTTGCTGCTACAATTGGAAACCATCGGAGCTTGTCATCGAGGACGTTAAAGAAGGACGGTGTCATAAACGATATTGCGAGAAACTGAAAAAATACAAACAGGAAAATCAAGTTGACTTTGCTGACTTGCGTGAGGACGAGTCTTTTTAAAATATCTGTCTACAAGGAATTTACTGTGTTCAGGTATGTGACTCACTTTTTGGATGCTTGCATTGTTTTGCATTTATCTGCATGGCTAAGACTGGCTGCTGGCAAATGTGTATTGTGCTGCTAAGTGCTAAAATTTGCTATTATATTAGTCTTATTAATGCATTTTGTAGGCCTAATAATATCATGCACTATGTATTATTACACAGCAGTCTACAGGATTTAAAACAATTTATTATGTATACGTGTATGGCATACCCAATTAAACGTGTGACGCATCTAGGTTTTTTCTAGGTTTCTTTTGGTGAATGGTCTAGGTTTCTCCAAAAAGTTAGAGTGGCAACACTGATTATAATAAGAAAACACAACGAAAGGTCATACTCAGTTTGCACGAAAGATGGTACCATTTATCGTCGAAATAGACGTCAGCTCAAAAACTAATGAAACACACCCCCTGCAATGTAATATAAATGCGCCCTTCTCTCCAACTAAAAACACTGTGTACAGCTGTATCACTTCCCACAAATGCCAGTACATTAATTTCACAATCAGTGGAATCTCAATGTTTCAGCCAAAGTACGCCTGAGCCTGAAGTAACAAACCCACAAGACTGTTAGCAAAGCGGATACTACACACGTTCTGGTAGGGGTGCAAAGCCAAAGATAACAGAGTCAGTGTAATATCCGTTCCTAAAACCTGTACATATCCTGTATAAGAAACAGTTGTGAAATCCTGTACGCACAGATAAGAGAGACTGAGCTAATAGAACAGTCACTAGTGTAGCACAATGTAATGTTTTGTTGATAAACACAGACGGTGATTCATGATAAGGACCAGCTGTATACATTAAATAGCAATCAAACAAGCATCAGGATCTTTAAAAAATGTACAATGGTTTCTCAATCTGTCACAATTTATTCGTTGATCATTGTAATCATTGTTTTAAAAAAAGTGCTTGATTTTGATATATTAGTTATAATGGGTCATGATTAATTTAGACAGTTTATTAAACGTTTATTAAGACAATTTTTTTGGAAGAAGAGAGATGTTACATTATACATGTGTAACTAACCAATCAGAACCCTATGCGCATGAGTCATAGTTCCACTGGTACTATTTACAGGCGTCTGCCTCTTTGATATCATTGTGTTAAGACCTCACAGTAGTCGTTTTATATATTAAAGTTATTGATAGTTAGAACACGGCGTCTCATCTAAATTTTAACGCATTAACACAACAGTTTGAAATGTGTGATAAAATGTTTCATAAGAGTGGACAATTAAAGCAGCACATGAGGCTTCATACTGGCGAAAACCCATTCAAGTGTGAAGTGTGTGATAAAATGTTTAAGCAGAGTGGACATTTAAAAGAGCACGTGAAGATTCATACTGGAGAAAAACCATTCAAGTGTGAAGTGTGTGATAAAATGTTTATTCAGGGTAGTGATTTAAAAGTACACATGAGGATTCATACTGGCGAAAAACCATTCAAATGTGAAGTGTGTGATAAAATGTTTAAGCGTAGTGGACATTTAAAAGAGCACGTGAAGATTCATACTGGAGAAAAACCATTCAAGTGTGGAGTGTGTGATAAAATGTTTAAATATAGTGGAGTTTTAAAATTGCACATGATTATTCATACTGGAGAAAAACCATTCAAATGTGGAATGTGTGATAAAATGTTTAAATATAGTGGAGCTTTAAAATTACACATGATTATTCATACTGGAGAAAAACCATTCAAGTGTGGAGTGTGTGATAAAATGTTTAATTTCAGTGGAAGTTTAAAACGGCATGCGAGGATTCATACTGGAGAAAAACCATTCAAGTGTGAAGTATGTGATGATAGGTTTAGACATAGTGGAAATCTGAAGAAACACACAAGGATACATACTGGAGAACAGCCATATAAGTGTGGAGTGTGTGATGAAAGATTTAGTCAGAGTGAAACCCTGAAGAACCACACGAGGATACATGCTGGAAAATAAATCATTCAAGTAAGCGTGACGTGCATGATGAAAGGTTTCACCTACGATATTTGAAGGTAAACACGAGCAGACACTGTCAAATAACCATTTAAGTTGTTTTACATCACACAGCAATGATGGTCCAAGACATGTAAGGACATGGGTGCATGCAATTATTTCAACTGAATACTTGAAATATTGAATGTTGAAACAATTTTAAAAAAATAAATATAAACAAATTGTAAATGCTTGTATTGCCTATTGTGAGGTGGCAAATTTCTGGTGATCTAACAAGAATACATTAGTTCAGACCAGAGAACCATTAATTAGATTTATTGAGACAGGCGCGTATCATACCGCCATACTACCGTGTACGGTAATGTCCTTTAGAGGGAGAATTTTGTTCCTAATTAAGCATTTGTTTATACAGCAGCCAGGCGGACTATTAGGGACAAGGAAAACTTCATTTTTCATGGTAAAGCTGTCACAGTTGAGAAATTGCAGAAACTCTGTTACTCAAACTACCAGGTCAAGCTGACCCTGCCTTTGGCGCCTCTGGAAAAAGGCGGCAGAGATATTTGATTCTGATTGGTTATGTTAAATAAAAGGCGTGTTTCCCACACAAAATTTTATAGGTTTTAAAAATTGCCACATCGGAAATTTTAATCAGTCTAAGCTTTTCTATGTGAGAAACCAGAGTGGGCTCCGAGGCATTTGCAAGAAATTCCTCGTAAAAAGAACTGTTGTCCAAAGGGGACTATTGTCGAACGGAACCGACAAACTAATTTGCCGATTAGAGGGAGGAACGTTGAAAGCAAAGGTAGTGTGACAATTCCATGTAATTTGTTGATGCCATATCTAATGCTTTGCTGAAGTTATTTACTTGTATTTGCATGAATCTTTTTTTCTACATTCGTGTAATAATTTGCTTTATGAAGTATAACTGTGTTGAGTTTATGCATAGGAAGTCGTACATTAATCTTCTTTAGATAAGTTTGACGAATTGTTTGAATTTGTCGTCTTGTTTACATAAGAATTATGTTCTAAGAATTTAATACATTACATTAGTTAATTTGATTACGAGAATCCGTGTGAATTCGCCGAATTTAGAAGATTTCACGTATGATTAAGAATAAGTGTGTATTGACTGAAATGATCTAGTAATTGATTGATGTGATGTATCCTATTTATTCGCTGTGTAAATTTAGGCTGGCTCAGAACCCCAGGCCTCGCGTATGTGTTGATGTGTAAGGTCAAGGCGTAACGAATTAGCCATTTGACTAACTAGGGTCATTATAGAACATGTGGAGTCGATTGATAGCCTTAGTATCTGTTTAGCGTTGATAATAAAATCTGATAACGAGGGAGAATAATGAAGAATTAACTGTTTCATAAATAATGGGAAATTTAGGTTGTCTCTACTTATATTTATTTAAAAGGGGGAAAATAGCTCCTGAGACGTATAATCCTGAGATGTATAATCCGGTGACGCAATCCTGCGACGTATTAATTTCTGAAACATATTCTGAGAGTATCCTGAGACGGATGGTGGAAAGTATCATCCTGAGATCCAAGCGTCTGAACAGCTACAGTGGCAGCAGAACAACTGAGGATGAACAGGTTATGCAATCGTACAAGTCGTTGACTTCGATTGTTCACTCGATCCTATGATGAACTAAATCTATCAGTAAACAGATTGGCTATTTTATTTAAATCTATTTGCGTTTTCTTTGTATTTCGGTGAAAGCTTAAATTTCTAAAAGCAGAGTACAGTATATTCCTGATGTAATGAATTTTCACAGTGTTTTTTATGTAATTGATTAAATTGTTTGTTTACATGTACGGGGGCTCGTGTTGGTTTGTTCAATATACCTGCTCAGATCTCTATCTATTTCACATATAAGTTTCACCACTTATATCTATATTTACTCGAACCGGGCAATAACATCGAGGGCGGTCAACCCCTAGATAACGAAAACCAAATTTGGCGGGACACCCACCAGGGACAATCAACCCCCCCACATTACACCTATGTGTAAAGGTCTGGAATGATATAGAATGATATGAATCACACATATGCAAATGATGTACTGTGAAGTATCGAATTTTGAATTGCAGTGAACTTTAAAGTTGAATGCATTGAGCATTTAAATTTTTTCCCTTTTAAGCCAGAAACGTCTTTGTGAAGGGTCACTTCGACCTTTCCTCTTTCATCTCCTCCCATGTGTGTAAACATCAAAAGGGGCAGTATTCCAACTCAGTGAAATTGACCGGGGTATCTTAACATGGTCGTTAGATAGTAACCTTTTGAGCTACCAACCCTAGCAGCTTAGTAGGAACATATGTCCACTTATGATTTTTATTGTTACGCACCGTCGTTCGCAGATTACGATCTGTCTAAACCTGATGAAAGGAATTATTTCTTTGGGAAAAATAGAGACCGCTGCCTCCGATTGGGCAGAATAAATTAAGGCGTACACTTTAGAGCAATCAGACTAAAGTGACGACCTTAGTCGAATTCCTTAAGTCTGAAATATCCTGAAGGAGGAAGTGTAGTCGACTCCGGGGAGGCCTAAAGAGAATAGTGATTTCCTCGTTAAACAAGAAAGGGACCAGGTGGCCATATTGTAAAGAGGAAGACAGGTTTTAGTGCTAGGATGCACAAGTGCTGAAAGAGAACAACAATAAGGAACAACTTTCTGGGAGAGAGACGGGACAGTCTGAAGACAGAAGACGAAGGAAAAAAGGTCTAGGTCAGAATAAAAGGACCAAGAAGTCCGTGAAGGGACAGAGCATAGAGCTTAGGAAGGATGAACTAGGAGGACGTTGATATACGGTCAAAGGAAAGGAAGGTGATGAAAATCAGTCGTGGACATTACGCTTTGTTCACCTATCGTTATGATGATGAAATAAATCCAAATTGGACACTCCTCTTAAGTTCTATTGATATAACCTACTTGAATTGGAATTGCCGTTATTAATTTGTTCTAATTAATTTTTTTATTTTCTTGTCAAAGGGGGCTCGTATTGCTTTATTTCTTCCCAGTATTCTCGTACAGTTCTCTGTTGAAATTCTATTCTTCTTTCACTCCCGCCGGGCTATACTATCGCGGGAGGTCATCCTCTAGATAACGCCAGCCAAATCCAATTAACCACCCCTTATACTAAGAAGGCAATGTTACATAAATGTTAATTATTGCTGGTGACAAAACAATTCAAAAGATGATTAATTGTTTTTCAGATTAATGTAGAGCTAAAAACTGTTAATGTTGTTGTTGTTATGGGTTTAAAACCATTTTTCAGCACTTGATAGGCTAGACATGGGGTGTCCAGTATAATATTTGGTGAGAAGTAATCCAGAAAAGAAAATGAACCCATTTAGAACCGCCAACCCACGGGAAGCATCTGGCAAGCTTTCTCACATACCCGCATTGGCCAAAGCCAATTTTCGCAGAGGTCAGAGATCTGTAAAAGCCTTAGACACATCATTGCTGCCTGTGGACCCTCTCTGAAAGTTGAAGACACAGAATGTATATTTGTTAGAAAGAACATAGCCTGGTAGATGAGCGCAGTCATTTTCATTTATTCTTTTTAAAAAAGGCACCTTTACCTCAACTAAAACAATTTGATCTTTACAGCAAACAAAGCATTTTATTCTTTGCTTTATACAAACACATTTATAATTTGAATTTTTCAGTTGATTGTCAGCTCTTTTTGTATAAACTTGGGGAATGTTGTATATTTATGTATGCATTACAAGTGTATTTGTCGATAACACACTTCACGCCTAAATCGTTTTTTTCTAGTATGTTTCTTCATATGATCCATCAAATTCCACTCCAACAATGATATAATCCAAAATGTATTTAAATTCACAGTAATTCCAAATTTGTTCTTTTATCGTACAGTTAATGATCACCCCATAATTTGAATGAATAATTAAAATAAAATTTCATTACGATTTTCATGTTTCAATGGTTTGTAAGTCCTATGTTATATTTATGCAGAGCATTGCACCTTCATTTGTACACAATGAGAAAACTTTACATTTGAATGGCTATGTCTCTATAATATCTTTATACGCATGCATTTATCCTAACTTCAGATTGTAATGTTTTTCGGTTCTTATTTCCAGCATGTATCATGATGTGAAACATTTTATCGTATTCAAAAATTGTATGGTTTCTCTATTGACGTTTTTCATGTCCATCTTTATGCCATAATTTGGAAATGTTTTTCAACAGAAACATAAGGCATTTTTGACTTTCTTCCAGGATGTATTCTCATCTGAAATTTCGGGTGGCCATGTGCTCTACATTTAATTTACCAAGTTAACATAATCCTGTCCATATCAACTTGGGAATGTCATTAGGAAAGAGTTACAGGTGAAGGGAGATGGTTCAGTTTCATAGTCGTTGTTAAACCTCTCCGAGTTGTTTCCCTTTGCTAATTATGTAACTGGTCTAACCTGCCAACAACAATAATGTATAAGGGGGCGCTCAACAGTTATTATGAATTTTTTTAGAAAGTGGCGGGTGTAAGATGATGTTGTTTACACGAGTAACATGCTATGTTGACTTTACTGTAAGTTTCTTTCATGTACTGTGGTTGAAATTTCTTCGCATGTTGTACTTGTGAATATTGTATGTAATCTCCGCTAACTTTATTTTGACTTGTCCTTGATGATCATAAAATCAGCTTCTATCAGTCAAATGTACATTGTATTTAGCAGTTATTAAAATACGGAGAACGGATTTTGCCAGACTAGAAAATACCAGTGTCTGAGTGTGCAATGAATGAATTGCCAAATATATTGAAATAAAAACAACAACAGCAAAATGAAATGGTAACGGCTCTTTTTTGTTGTTGTTAATCATTTACCTCTGACGTCCCAGAAGTTAAAATGACCAAGCGGAGCCTGCCGCTTTTGTAATGGAGTACAATTGAAGTAAGGCCAAGCTGTATGTTCTATAACCCATATTACATGAATCAATCATGCACGAATAAATAGGGAACCACAGTTTTCTCAACAATACCTTATAATAGATAGATAGATATTGGCTGTCTTCAGTTTCGTATTATCAAGGTGGATCGATTTTTAAAGAAAATGAATTTCACCGGTTTTCCTCGCTGGTTATACTGGCTATTTGAAAACCCTTGTAAATATTACGCATTGATCAAAGAACTGTTAATTCCCTTTAATTTGGTGATTCATTGATCGGTATAATCTGGGTTATATATTATAGATCTTGGCCTTTCAACAGATATGTAAACCTTTAAAAACAACTGCTCGCTCCACGTAGTCATTTTCTTTTACTGGATTTCAGAGGTAAATTGTAAAAATAAGAGCTGATAATATTTTATTTTTATTTGATATATTTGTTCATTTATTCGTTTCACTTTCATAAATTGGTATTGTCTATTCTACAAATTTCCTATCCCTACTTTAATAGCTGCTGAAGAGTATAATTTAGACTAAAAATTCAGGCTGTTTTATTTCATTTTAAGCACAAGGGAGTAGCCATATGAGTTAGCTTAGTTCTTAGATCATTTACAATTTCCACAAGTATAATATCCGAAGAAATTTCAGCTACAGTACATGAAATGAACATAAGAGGTATACCAACATTATCTCGATTGTACATGGTGCTCGTGTAAACAACTTCACCTTACACGAGCCAGTCTATATAGACATACACCGTTGTTGGGTTTTCTACACATCTATGGTTTTGTTACCAATATTTGCACAAAAGGCGTCCAGATTTCGACAGACTGACGTAAATAAGATACTGCAATGCTTGGCATTCAAAAAGCGGCAATTGTCTCCTGAACATTCTGTTCAAACTAATGCTAATTTTGGACACACGTGATACGGGAAGAGGTCAAAACGTACCCAAACCGAAACTTACCCAAGGCAAAACGTACCCAGACCGAAACTTACCCAAGTCAAAATGTACCCAAATTAAAACATGACCCACACTTGCTATAAATAATGACGTAATTTTAGTGCATTGTGTTTCATATGACAGTGACCTTCCTGATAAGCAGTGGAAATCGGCAGACGCAGTGGAACTATCTTAACCTAATGGGATACATACTGGGTAAACAACATTTAAATGTGAAGTTTGCAGTGCCGTGTTTAGCCACAGTGGAAATCTAAAGACTCACACGGTGACGCATACCAGAGGAAATTCATTTCAGTGTGAAGAATATTATGAAAGGTTTCGTTACCAAGGACATCTGTAGGTACACATCAGGAAACATACCGGAGAAAAACCGCTTAAGGGGTCATGTAATGAAACAAAAACAAAGATTATCAAAGAAATGCAAGGACAGGGCATGCAAAGATGTGCAGAGACAGTTTCAACTGCCAATACTGGAAATATTGAATATTGATAGAAAATATGTGAAACTAGATATAAAATAATTAAAAATGTATTGTCTATGTGTAAAGTTATGGAATTATATAGTGATGATATGAAGCACACATATTGAGATATATTCTGTATGTGTATGCAAATGGCACACATTAATTATCGCCAATGAAAAAGCCCTACTGTACTAAAGATATAGAATCCATCAAAAGGGATTTTGCGCCAAGCAGCACAATTTATTGAAAAGGATTATAGATCTTGTGAAGAAGGTTTTGTATCAGATACCAGATACTGTATGTTCTGGAACTCCAGGTGTCATGCTACCAGGTGAAGTGGGCGAATAAGTCGCCTAAAACTGAAACCTTCACCTTATTCTGTTAGGAAAGCGAAGACGAGTTTGCACATGGACATATTTAGATGTATATTTTGAGTGACTGTTGCGTTTGAGATGCTCCATCGCTGTAGCCGATTATGTTTTCGGTGTTATGTTTTAGCTGAAGGCAAAACATAGGCTTTAAGCCATCAGATGCTGGTGTTGATTTCAATTGTACCAACAAACAAACACTTAGCAGCAGAGGGGGCGAACAGACCGACTTTGGAAGCGTCCAAAAACCGAAATAAGTCTTCCTAAAAAAAGGATTAATAACCTTAAAAATCAAAATAACTGACTACAGAGGCTGCTCTCAAAAGAGTCCCTGTCCCTAGGTTTTGCGATGGCGAGTATATTACAAAAAATGAACCAACTTGAGGTCATTGCCCCCTCTGCTGCTATGATTAAATCATCATCATATTAATAAATGCCACCGGCTAGTGAATCTCACACTGCTAGATTAGCTCGAGAAAGACTAGAAGCAATCAAAACATTTCTTCCTGTTCCTGATTCTGTTAGACAAAAATTGCAAGAACGTCAAGAAGCACAAGTTGAGTACGAAGAGGACACCTAAAAACTAATTAAACCCGTCACTGCAGCTACTAAGAAAGCTGCAGCGGCTGTTGAAAAAACTGTATGGGGAGATATTGCGGATGAAGATGAGAGGAGGAAAAAGGGTATTTTTCCAGTATTAGAACAAACTGCAGCGCAGACTGAAAAAATAGCAGCGAGAACTAAAAAAACAAAAAAGATTTTACGAGATCTTCCAACTGACATAGCTGCAGCTCAACCTCCACCTGTCGATGAAGAAATACTTGAAAATATTGAAAAACTTCGTACTGAAGTCGCCGACGTGAGAAAAGAACATGTATCTGAACCCAAACCAGTAGAAGAAAACGCAGAATTGATTGCAAGATTTAACGAAGGGTTTGTTGAAGATATTAGAAATACTGAAATAGAAAAATTATCCGAAATAATATTATTTGGTATATTTAATAAATCTGGTATTTTAAAACCCCGTCATGAAAAAGTAAGTAATGATGATCTTACTAGATGGGTATATCGCGTATATAGAAACAAAAAACAAGCTAGAGGTCCAGAATTCAAAAGTATTAATGAAAAAGTAAAATGACTTTATAGAGAGAGACTGGAACAACTAAAACAAGAACAACTCTCCCAGCAGGAACCTTCATATCAACTTCCTCAACCTCTGCAATAAATAGAACAACAACCTTCTTCGTCGAAGCGGGAGTCAATTGAAGAGCTTAGAAAAGAAAGTAAACAGTTTCTTGCAGAATTGGAACAAGAAAAAGAAAAAATGAGACAGGAAAGAAAAAAATTGAACGAGAAAAAAAAATGAGCGGAAAATGAGATTGTCTCTTTTATCAAGTAAAAAAGATTCTGAAAAAGAAGATCCTGGCGATGATCCTCCTGGCGCTACTGGAAGTGGCTTAGGAGGTTTTCTTATTGCCTGTCCTAACAGTGTTCTTTCTGACTTGCAACGACTAGAAATACTAATTGGAGGAAAACGAGCTGGAAACAATTCTTCAGAAATTGTTAATGAAATATCTGATATTTGTCGAAGATTATTTCAAGGCGGTATTATGGATCGCAGCATTTATCGTTCCCTTATTGATGAAATTGCTGATGAAACAGCGACTCAACAATTAATTAATCAGTATATAAAAATGATTATACACATTGCTCAACGTGGACCGATCATGTTCAGGGTAGTAAACTCACGACTGCCAAATTACAAAGCAATTTACGGAGATGGACTTGGTGATGTTGTTCAGGGTCTATTTAGAAGGATGGCTCCAAAAGCAATACCGATTGCAAAACAATTAGGGATGAAGGCTGTTGAGGCTGTTCGTGATAAAATTCCTGGCGCTATTGGTAATCTTGCCAGTAAAGCGTTCTCGACTGTCAAGGACAGACTAGCTCGATTAGTGCAAAGAAAACAGCAGCAACCAATGAAACTGGCCAGCACTGAGGTTATGCCAGCAAATGTCAGTAAAATAATAAATCAGGCTGCAAATCAAAAACTAGCGGAATTATCTGAAGAAGCAGAAAGAAATATAACAACAAATTTAATAGCAGGAAGCGGTCTTCGTCGACGATGAAAATTTAGATCACCATTTGGAAAAATGGTAATTATAATGAAATGTTTAAACGTGTATCCGACACAGCATTTGACATGGATGCACCGGTCCTCAAAGATGAATCGGTACGTGATATTCAATTTTATTCCTATGACGCAAGACAACCAAATCAGCGGGGGAGAATCGAATTACAGGTTCAGGATACAAGTAGATATTTTTTACCCGCTGAGGCGTTTATTGAAGTAGAAGGTGAACTTGTAACGAATGTTGCGGCTAATACGCCATATGATGCCAATTTGCGAGTTGGTTTTGTCAACAACGGGATTATGGCACTGTTTGATAGCGCCACATACATGATTGATGGAAAAAATATTGAATCAATTCAGAAGGATGTCGATGTTGCTACAGCAATAATTGGTCTAGCGATATATTCTGATGATTACACAAGATCAGCTGGTCCAACAATGATGTTTAATAAGGATATTACTAAACACGCCGATCATGTTCAATGTATTAAATTACGGACATCACAAGGTACTGCAGCTGATCCACAAATAGATGATTTTGAACATGAAGCTAGACTAGAGGCTGCGTTTGATATTATAAAAGGTATTAATGCAAATTACAACCTAGGATTTGCAACACGCCGAGCAGCGTTGTTAGGAAATAATATAAATGTTTCATGTGCAATTCCACTGTCTCACATCTTTGGATTTTGCAGAAATGTTAGAAAGGTCATCTTTGGAGCTAAACACACAGTTGTGCTCGTAAGAAAAGGTGATGATAATGATGCAATCTGGCGAGGTGCTGGTGTTGCTAATGCTGGTAAAGTAAATATAACGAAGCTTTCATTATGGATGCCAGTAATGATTCCATCTATTGCTGAAGAACAAAAATTACCCTCTTTTACGGATCAAGGCGGTAAATTATTGCTATCATGGTTAACAGTAACCACAGATGCTGCTCAAAATAATGCTAATGGTTTATTTACATGGAATGTAGCATCACAGCAAGGTGTTTCTGCGCCACGACATATTTTTATTGCGCTGCAAAATAATAATCGGACGGATAATCAAGAACATTCACATATGATATTTGACAAACTTGGAGTTGAAGAAGTTTCCTTGCGGATAAATGAACATCAAGAACCAGCTGAGGATATATTGTTAAATTTTGGTCAAAATCACGTAGCGCGTGCATATCATCGTTTGATGTCATTTATGGGACGTGATCAAAACGTGGATACTGGGCTGCAAATATCACAGATAGATTTTATAAATATGTATCCGATTTATTATTTTTCGTTGGAACATCTTGATTTATCTACACAATCTGTCGTTGGTATTGACTTTCGAGCTCGTGTTACTGACCTGCCAGGTGGTGATCTTAGAAAATCTTTAATCATTATTTGGAGCGTGGCAAGTATTTATCATAAAATGCCATATCATCACGTTAGTGTCAGTCTGACTCCTGGTCAGATTAAAAACCTTCAATCAAATTCAGCAAAAAACTGCGGAATGAAAATATCACTAAAGCGAGATCAGATCACGGGTGATAAAAATAAGCTATCTTTATCAGAACGCCAGCTTAAACATTTCAGCGGCGCTAAACAATCAAAAACATGCGTCAAACTTAATCTCTCTGCGGGTGCGGTTAAAGACTCAATTAAAACAGGCGGTATTTTTCCACTTCTCGCGGCTATTCCAGCGTTAATAGCTGCTGCCTCTCCAGCCGTAGCAAAAGCAGCCGCGCTAGGTGCTGTTGGAACAGCTGCTGAAATGGCTCTAAAGAAAGCAACAGGAAATGGATATAAAAAAATTGGACGCGGCCTAAGATTACCGGGATCTCGTTGGGGAAGAGGTCTGAGGCTTCCAGGATCACTTCGTTAGATGCTCCAGCATCAAATTTTGATTTACTTGATGCTGCTAAGCGATTAAAAATTAAAAACTTCAGAGGTGTTTTTATGCGAGATCAATTACCGAAACAACCGAACAAACTCGAAACAGGTATTAATAATCTTCACTCGAATTCAGGACCCGGTACTCATTGGGTATCATACGCGGTTGATCCACGTGGAATCGTTTATTTTGATTCATACGGGTTAGCTCCACCCAGTGAGTTTATCAAGTATGTTGCACCACTTCACGCGCAAGTTTGGTATTCAACGCTACCCACACAAACAACGGCAGATCCGCCAATATGCGGCCGTGAAGTAATTAATGTACTTAACGCTATATCAAAATCATCCAAACTGCCACATAAAGTCGTGGATGATTATACAAGCAACCGCTTCGTTGCGCGTAAAGCGTTTTAAACAGATCTTAGATCTTAGATCTTTTATAATGGTTGATATTTACGGAAGAAGATCTTCTTCACGCGTTAAGAAAAAGTCCGATGACGTTGATCTGTCGAAGTACGCGACTAAAGATGAACTCGCTGATATTATGAATCTTGTTGGAGTTGACCCAGATGAGGTTGTTATTTTTCAGGACCGATACGGAAAACTAAAAACGAGCAATATCAAATGGAATGATATAATTCGACGAGTACTTCGTGCAGTTACGGATAATATCCCTGTGTTTACTGACAGCGGTATAATCAGGGATTCAAGTATATCGTTTATAACCATAAGAGATCAAATTACAGCAAGTGTTGCTAATCGCGTAAAAAATACCGGTGACACAATGACGGGTGAACTCAGCATGAACGGGAATAAGACAGCAGTTTTGAGAGATCCAGCATCCGACGAAGATGCCGCAAAAAAAAAAAAATACGCTGACGTCAACTACAGCACCGTAGATGGTAAATTATCCACGTTGCAGGCCGAGTATGACGTTCACGCAAACGCGTTCACAAATCTTCGCAGAAACTTTAGAAAAATTAATGAAACCGCAGAGGAATTCTTCGGCACTCCGCACGCCATTGACGTAAAACTCGTTGATATCAAAACTAACCTAGACACGATCAAACAAACACAGCAAAACATCGTAGCGGGGATTCCTGAGATCGTTAATAAAACCAGTTTGATTAAAATTCCCGGCGGGGTTACTCCCGGGCATATTACCAACATCGTATATACAGTATCATCGGGATTCGCAACATGGTCTCAGCAAAATAAAACTATCAAATATACTGCAACAGTCACTGGCATGTACAGGCTGTCTGTGTTTAGTGCTGCAAAATTTGAAATATTTACAACGTATCCATGGCGTCATTCAACTGATAAGTTTTCCGGGGTTGTATCTGTTATATTAAATAGCGGAAACGAAGAAATATTTATTCTGGAAGCAGCTGATAAGAAATTAACCGCAACATCTTACTGGTGGTGTTTGGAATTTGTAGCTGAAACACCTCAATTGGTTACTGCGTAAATATAATGAGTACTTCAATCGACGTTAAAAAATTTAGGTACAATCAAGCGCGTGAATGGCAAGCAGCGTTAAAAGATCGAGTCGAACAATATACAGTAAAAATAAAAAAGTATCAACGACGACTAGTTATCATTGACGTTGTTGTTTATTCGGTATCCGCTGTTATTGCTGGAGCTGGAATAATATTATCCGCGGTAACAATGATGGCACCAGTAGCTGTGACTATTTGTATTTTAGCTGCAACAACGATTGCAGATGTGCTCAATATCATTGCAAAAAAATATGTACTTGCACGAATGAAAAATTATCCGATTACATGATAAAATTACACATAGCAACTGTCGCATACTCAAAGTTATCTTCGTTGTTATCAGCGAGTCTCAGTGATAGAATTATATCCGATTTTGAGTTTTCAGAGATGATTAAAATTTTACAACTGCGCTGGTATTAAAGGTACGAGTATTAATAATGACGGAATTCTTCCAGCAGATCGTGACAAACACAATCCGGCACAAGACCACGATGATCTCGGTAAGCTCGATTAATCCTGAATTTAGCATCAATTTTCCAACTGCAATTCGCGCGAATGAACTTGCACTAACGCAATTACGAGTATACCATAGTTGGCCAAATATTCGATAGAGATCATTTAATGGTACACCAGCAAATAATTCACTTGTATTTGCTAATAAAAACAAACCAGATGGAACACCTGACTGGGTTGTTGTTGGAATACCAACTGGCAGTTATGAGATCGAACAAATCAATGATGAATTTGCGCGTAGAATAAAATCAATAACCGGAAAAGAAGCAAAAATATCAATTAATGTTCATGAGCCGACGCTATCTTCAGAAATCGAAATAAACTCTCCTGATTACGTCGTTGATATTTAGCAGTCCACGATAAGATCCGTACTAGGTTGGCCGGATATTGCGCCAGTGCATGAAGGACCACCATAACCAAGGTTAAATGAATTTCTCACGGACGAAACAAAATTTATTACAACTCCAGGATATCGAGCGAGTTTATTTAAATACTTTACACATAATATACGAGATAGTATTTATTTTGCTGTGCATGATAAGATTCCTCCTGTGTTAGAAAGAACCTTGTACCCGTTTATACCAGCAACTGGAGAAGTATATCTCGATGGATTATATATTAATGCAGTTTCTGCAGAAATTAGATCTGAATATAAACGTGTATATGATAGTCTACAAAATTTATTCTCAGGTATAACACAATTTTATTCTAACGAAATGAAACAACAAATTATTGAGTCAATAAAACATCTGAATCAAATTAAGTCAGATCTTGATCACGTTAATAAAAATATCGTTGAAACAGTTATTAACCCAGGTAGGGAAAATTTTGGTACTGAAAAAGTTAACATAGACAATGACGTACTTAAAAGATTATTTTTCGTACGTTTTAAAATAACCGAACAAGAATTAGCAACGTTTTTAATACCAGGATTTGAAAATGACGGACTAAAAGAATCTATCAATGATCTTATCGCGAAAAACTTTCCTAAAATACTCGATGCATGGAAAAAAATAGCTCCACCCGAGCCTATCCTCAGATATAATAATGATCCACACGGCGGCGGCAGACATGTATCTCCGGGAATCGTTAATATAACATCGACAATCGCGGTTAATCTAGCTTGTGACGTAATCGAAGGCAGTTATCAAATATACACGTTCACACCACAAGTTCCCCCGGGGATTTGATCGTGCAAGTACCAACCAATCCTGTTTATCTACGCACACATAATCAGTATTTGTCACGAATAAATTTCAAACTCACAGACCACATAGGACGATTAATTGACCTGCGTGGGGAGGAATTGATTGTCAATCTACATGTGAAATCTTAAAGACTTTTATTGTAATGATTTTTTATCATAGATCTTTGATCAGAAATATTTTATTTTATCAGAAATATTATATATTTATTTTATCATAGATCTTTGATCTTAATATTCCAACATTTTTAGTCAAATTTGTTATTTTTGGTCTATTTGTCAAATTACAGTTTTTCATCAGGTCAAACCTCAAGCGGTTCTCTAAATGATTTATCGATAAATCGTTAAAAGTCCTCATTTGTTTCGAAAATTACCGGAAAAATTAACAAAAATCGTATGAAAAATCTCATTTTTGGGCTAATTTTACTGATTTTTAACGATTTATCGATAAATCAATTAGAGAACCGCTTGAGGTTTGACCCGAATGAGATTGGAAAATTCATAAATTTTCCTTGACAAATCGACTAAAAATAACAAATTTGACTAAAAATGTTGAAATATTTTATTTTTTCTGAAAATTTGATCATTTTACATAGTTCTGAGTACCAACTAGCCCATCAAAATTACGAAATTGATTGGTTTGCATGATTCTGAGTACCAAATAGCCCATCAATTTCAGAAAAAATAAAATATTTCAGAATAAATATATAATATTTCAGAAAAAATAAAATATTAAGATCGAAGATCTATGATAAAATACAATATTAAGATCAAAGATTTATGATAATATTACACGTGGTCAGCGTTGACAGGGACCCCAATTACCGAAACTTTCATTTTCATTTTCACCAGAATTATCTTGTACTACTTCACCAACGAGGTTACTTTGGATCGTTTCACCAGTAACGAGGTTACTCGTTAACATAATTTTTCTTAATTGTCTTATGCGAGTACTAATTATTTTTTTGCCTCGTATTCGTCGGATAACTCTAATCTAATTTTTTCTACAGCAGCAGAGAGAGGAACGAATTCCTTCACTTGATCATCTTCTACAGTAACTAGCGACTGAAACATCGCCGCCTGAATCCGTTTCATGAACTTGTATTCAGATGATAGTGTGTGTATTCCTTGGTTTTGCAAAATTTCAAAATCAGAAATTATTTTTTCAGGATTTAGTTCATCGGATATATTAATTCTATCTTTTTCCAATTTTTAAATAGCAACAATTACATCATTAATATTTTTGTAGTTCATTATTTAGTATATATATATATTTAAAATAAAAAAAATATTTCCCCTATGAACCTCTATTCGAATCTTTTAGCAAGTTCAGGAAGGGGCACAGCACAACATATACAATGAATGATTGAACCTCTATTCGAGTCTTTTAGCAAGTTCAGTAGGTATGCAATGAATGAATGAAATCTTAATTAAGGACGGCACAACCCAGAACTTGTAGCTTGCCGCCGCATTCTACCAAGTTCAACAGGCACACGAAACACTACCCCCATGAGAGCCCCTGGACCTCTGTTCGAGTGTTTTAGCAAGTTCAGTAAGTATGCAATGAATGAATGAAATGAAATATATACAATGAATGAAATCTTAATTAAGGACGGCACAAACATATATGAGGCCATTTTCTACGCTCAACAGAACACCCCCAATAATCAGCCCGTGGGGGTCTAGCGGTGCCCCAGTTAATTATAAAAATCGCTAATATGCGTAACCACCGACCAGTTGTCAGTCATGGGATTCGATCCTGGGACCGTGAGCATCACGGCCAGATACGTTATCAACTGAGCTATCGAATCATCTAACAATATATGTTTCAGAGATTATTATATAGCTACAGATCGGTTTCAATATTTCTGCATCAAAACAGCGGTTTCTGAATAGATTGTAAATTTCTGCATTAAAACAGCGGTTTCTGAATAGATTGTAAATTTCTGTATTAGAACAGCGGTTTCTGAATAGATTGTAAAAACTTGTGCATTAAAAACAGCGTGTTCTGCTAAGATTTCTCGTAGCAGATTGTAAATATCTTGCACTAACAGCGTGTTCTGTCTATTTACCTACTACCACTGCACCATCAAACGTTTTCCTACATACAGATCGGTTTAAATACTTGTGCATTTCTGAACAGATTGTAAATATCTGCATTAAAAACAGCGTGTTTTTCCTCGATTTCTCATAACAGATCTAAAAATAACTCGCTATATTGTACGATGTGAAATACTTTATTTTTCTATTTTGTAAGTTAGAAACCATAAATATCTTTCTTTAGTATAATTATTGATATTAATTACGACGTAGATGATTAATTAACCAATTACGACCATAAAAATCGGAAATCTACAAAGAAAACTATATATTACAGAAGTAATCTCTCTTTCGCATAATCGAAAAATCAGTAGTATAAGGGGGATGCTGCGACCCAAAATAAGAAATGGTAAATAGATATAATTCGAGGTAATTACTTGATAATGATGATAGTTTATCTCATTAACAATACTGAAGGTGATTTTCTGTTTATATTTCTTGGAAAAAGTGGATTTATATATATTTTCTGCGACAAATTGTACTGAAGGCGGATTAATATCAAAATATTTCGCAGCAGCGTTCATTGATTTAAATATAATTTCTTCGCCAGTTTCTATGTTTGTAGATTTTACTGCCCTCCTTCCAGTTGTTTTACATCTCCCAGTATTACCACGTCCATTATTCTCGCTCTGTGTAAGAGCTCGAAGATTGGATAAACTATTGTCAATTTTCCCCCCGTTGATATGATCGATCACAAGACCGTCTTTGATCAACCCCTTGTGAAACTCGTATGTGAAACGATGACAGAGATAAGTTTTCTTTCCAACAGTAAACAATAGGTAACCATGATTATTAATACAACCAACTGGCACTTCCTTCTGACAATTTCTGATCATACCATCAATATTTGATTCGTAGTTTGTTATTATAGGATGTGGAATAAACTTATTTTGCTCCATTATACAATAATATTATTTGTTTAAATCATAATTTGTCTGAAAACTTAGATAATCCTCCACGGATTTTATGGCGTTGTTATTGACGTTACTTTTTTTGTCATAATATCTTTTAAGCTCTCTGTATCGTTTGCCACCACAACACGCACACAACTGTGTTTTTCCTCGCACTCCAGCACCACATCGCAGACATGGTATTGGTCCTAAGCTTCCACGGTGAACGTTTTGCATGCGTTGTCCGCAGAATTCCTTTTTACAGGATTTATTACAACGAGTCAATGAACCCACCATGAGCCATTTGCACTGAGACATTGTATACATAATATTTTAATTTAAATATTTGCTTGAAATATAATATGAACGAATTCGATAGATTATCCCGAATAAAGCCCTTGAGCGGAGATAAATTTGATCTCGACAGAATATCTCCTAACATACCGATGCAAGATCTGGTTGATCCGAAAAACAAAGGTTTGATTAATAAAATTCACGACGCCAAGAAAGAATTTCACACAGATGGTGCATCTCATGTCTGGTCAACGTTCAAGATTATACGCAACAAAGATATCATCGACGCTATGATGAACGACAAACGAGCAGCAATTATCATTAACTATCTTGATAATCGCAAATATCTTTTCAGAATAAAATTTGTCGTGTTGACAGAAACAGATGATTCGATTATCCGTGACAAATATGATCCTGTCCACGGTAATAAAAAGACTGTCGTACTAAGTAGAGATTCCAAACAAGGTCTATTGACAGGTATTGACAAACCGTATTATGAACGAGCATATCCTGTGACCGCGATTATTTATGGAATCTATGTGATAAATGAAAAACCCAGCGTTGATAAATTGGCGCCGATGAAATTTTCAAAAATAAACTGAACGAGTGGCTGAACGAGTAACAGAAAATTTTACCGTTTCGACTCGTGGAAACGGTCTAACGGATAAAAGACGTAAAATAATAAACACGTGGGGAGAAATGGTTATAGATACCGGTGCGTCTATCAAAGATGTCGCTGAGTTAGGAAAAAGATTAAAATTTCCAATAACCGTAGCGATGATAACAGGAGAGATTTTGTATGAATCAAAATATAGATCAAAAGGAGCTTCGATCGAAATTATTGATCATAACGCACACGCGTTGACTAACGCAGTAACAATATTTCCATGAGATCGAACTGTTAAATGTTATCCCATAGATAATTCTGATGGAGGATGTTTGATTTTATTAACGAAATAAGTAAAAAGACCCTGTGTCAGTATGGTTATTTCAGTCTTGCGTGGAAGAAAAAAATAAATTTGATCAGTTTGTGAGACCAAATGGCGTTATTTATCGAACAGATCTTCTTCACGAGAAAATGAAAAATCTTGCACTGCAATATACTGATGATACTGATGAACTATTGAGCAACTGTTTTACTGTTCCGTCAGTTGCGGCTCATTTTGGTACAAAGAAAAATTCGTGGAAACCAACTAGGTTTGATTTTCTTGATGACATAGTATCCAGTTGTGTCGAATATGGACACGGCGGACTATGGAATACTAAATACAATCAAAGAGATGTTATTTCAGTTGATATGGTCGAGTGTTATCCCGGAAGTTTTCTTGGATACGAAGATTGTTCTGTGTACTTTAAAAGATTCGGTCATCCGACGCACGAAATGACGCGAGTATCGATAAATGGACCATTACCGGATTTTGACTTAACTGGATTCGCTCGTATCGAGTTATTCGAAATGTCTAAAGGACTTCATCCAATTTGTTATGTTTGGTTTGGAAAACATTTTTCAGAAAAAATGTGGACACCAATAGTACTATTACGGTATATGCATGATTGTGCGATGTTAACACGGTTGATTGTAAGTGAAGCAATTATATCATACCGGAAACAAACCGAAGTTTGGTTACCACAACAAAAGGAGTATTCGGATGAAACCGATTACGAGAATAAAATTACAAAAGATCTTGGTAGAAAAATAATGGGCAAGTTTACCCAAGGAGGAGCATATGATCACAGATGACATTGTACAAGATTGATTATGGATGATGCTGAGTTAGATTTTATAATCGCTGATACAACGAACAGAAATACGTTTATAAGTCGAGAAATATCTTTCTTGTTAAATGGAACTAAACTAGGTACAATTGTGAGCTACATGGACGGTGAGTCACCTCAGTATACTCATTTAAGATCATCGATGCTCACGTACGTTTCAATAAACCTATTATCGATGATAAATAAGGTTTCTACACTCGCTGTCAGAGTCGCTACTGATTCGTTTTATTTAAGTAAAAAATATTCAATACTGTTAGAAAAATTAAGCATAGGCACTTGTGCATCGTGGGGTTCGTGGAGAATAAAAAAGGAATATATACTCGATTATTCCGAATCCGCTGATGTTGCGGTTAAAGATATTTACCTGATAAAATCAGGCAGAAATAATCAGATATCTTCTGCACCATCGGTATACGATGCAATAACTAGACACAAAACAGTTTATCTAAACGGACTTGGCGGTTCTGGTAAAACCACTCGAGCTATCGAACTATTTCAGAATTCAGATATGATTGTGCTAACACCTACACACAGACTCGCGCGAGAAATGAAACAACTAGGAGTACAATCATGTACTTATCACAGCTTCTTCCGACCGAAGGGTGATACATGGACATCTTTAAGGATGGGCGAGAAATATATTCCAAGGATCATAATATGGGATGAAATATGTACTGTACCGCTAGAAACATTAAAAATATTTCTTGATTGGTTATTAACAAGAAATACCGCTGTGATAATGTGCGGCGATCACGGTCAACCAGCACCCGTAGCTGGACCATCTCCACATGATTAGCTGAAAAATTTCGTTGACCACTTCCAAGAAGTGGCTGATGATCATAGAGCACTTGATGCAACGTTGAAGGAATTTAAAAAATTAATCAGACTACAACCGAATAAAATTCAGTGTGAAGTAATGCGCGAGATAATTTCAGAAACACCCATGAAAGACTTTCTGCGCGCGTGGAGACCAAACGATTTGATAGTTGCAAGTAGAAAGATAGTTCGTGATACACTTCAGCGGGAGTTGTTTCAGTTACAACGAGAAAAGTTTCCAACATTGTCAGTTCCGTTATGTTATCGACCAGCAGATACGCGATTACAAAATATTGACGTTGATATACCAGGATACACCGAGTCAAGGAAACATAATCTTGTGTTGAATGATATTGTTGCAGCTGATGTTGATGTTGAAGATGCTCTACGTGCTGATAAATCTCCGTGGACGCTTGGATACGCGATGACGATTCATTCATCTCAGGGATTAACTATTACTGATACAGTTGTTTGGATCGTTGATGATCGTATCGAATGGTCGAACCTAGTTTATCTTGCAGTGTCTCGAGTTAGAAAAATATCTCAGTTGAAACGAATCGTCATGGACTCGTCAGTGACTAGTGATGATATTGACGAATGTCAAAACGATATAATAAGAAAAAAATTATCTGGTTATAAACAAGGTGACAAAAAAGACAAACGCGATTTTGATCTTGATGCTGATCTTATTAATGCGCTGAAACAACAACAGAATAATCATTGTGCAAGTTGTAATTGTATAATGTTATGGCGGTATCTGAAAAATGATCCAAGACAATTTACCGTAGATAGAAAAAATAACAGTCTTGGTCATACACGAGAAAATATCATGTTGACCTGTCTTGAATGTAACCGACGTAACGGAGCTGGCACCAGTGCTAGTTAAGTGATTTGGGTGGTAATTGTGTGTCATCGGGAATTATCTGTAATTGTTCACGTACAAATCCACGTTGAGGAGCAGTTGAATCCAGTCTGTAAATTTGCGGGTGTACCTGAGGATCTTGCCACGGTGGATATCTTGTGCGTCGTAACACTCCAAATAGGATCAGTCGCTCTTTTTTTACCTCCTTCAAGTTCACCGGGCTCATATAAATACCTGACAGTGATATTACCTAATAATGGTTGCGCTGAAAGATCACGTTGTTGTGTAGGTATATTTTTTTTGTAATTGCATTAATAGGTTTCATGTTGGTTGTTCGAGTAATCTCATTATTTAACGCTGCTATCACATTTGGTAATCTTGCCACCCATTCACGAGATCTTTTATCTTGAATCAATTCCTTCGCGTATTGATATCCAAATAACCGCTCAGCAAGTGTTCGATTAAATCTTTCAACAATTGCCTCATCACGATGAATTGCAGTATGTCCTCGTCGTATTTTGACATTATGTTGCTTCATTAACGATGATACTGGACCAAGAAATTCCTTGCCAGGATCAACTTGTAACAGCTGTGGCCATCGTAGACCACCTCGTTGATAAATTCGTTTAAAAGCATCGGCTACCTCAGATGCTGTTTTCGTTAATAGCGGTTCTACATCTTGATATCTACTTGCAACATCAACAACAGTTAGCGCGTATATATACGTTTTTCTACGTACAGTATCATGTGGTAAAAACAGAATATCAGCTTGATGAACTTCATTAGGAACACTGACACTGAAATGTGCAAATCGAATTTGCTTAGGTGGCGGTAGGTAAATTTGCCATATTGCCTGTTTGGATAACCACGCTTTAGCAGTAGAATGTTTAACCGCTGCTGCATCAGCGAGTTTACTAATTGCTGCTTTACCCTTCCAGTATCCAGTTGGTAAATAATAAATCGATTCCATTTATATATTACCAGCCCCTAGTGCTAATTTACCTTTCATCGCGGATCTTACTAACCAATTAGATAATTTTTCTTTGATATTTTTATTTTTTATAGAATCTAGCGCATGAATTAATTTCACATCTGCAATATGCCTATGTTGCAGGTCATTGCTTTTATACGCAACATCATGAGCATGGCATGCTTTATCAATAGCGTTTATTGGTTCCTCGCCTGGTTTTGGTTGATCCTGATTATCAAGCCTGATATCGAGTCGAGTACCAGGACCGCAATAATTATATCCTGGTAGGTGTTTTTCTCCTGGGTATTTAGCCCACGGAGTCCCGGGTAATTTTGTTAATTTTGCTACAATATCACCCCCGTGTTGCTTTTTTTTTTTAACGCAGCCTTTGTCCCTGAATTATCACCGGGAATAAATTTAAACTTCTTTGTACCACATCGCGTAGACTTACCCGTAACCGCTGATCTGTTATTTTGTGTGGTAATAGTTGTTAGTGTATCCGTCGGGGTACGCGTCCTGCACTTCACACAATATAAATCCATGGATATTTTATACAGCATGGATATAATTGATTTCCCAGCGACAAGAAAACGAGAACCTGTCAAGCACCATCCCGCGTTACCAAATTCAATTAGAATGATAATAATAGGACCATCTGGAAGTGGAAAGACACAGTTGTTACTCAATCTTATAATGAGATGGTTAAAGTGGGATAAATTGTATTTGGTAGCCCCGTCAGTTGATGATCAACGATGTTATGATGTGCTTAAGGATTTTAATGAAAACGCGCAAATAGATAAAGATAACGATGTTATCGAGTTTATAACCGATATTGATGAAGCACCATCAGTTGATTCCATAGACGGATTTGTTAATAATTTAGTTGTATACGATGATGTGATGCTGGACAAACAATCAAATCCAGCTAGGATTTTTTCCCGTGGTAGACATAAAAACACCGATGTCATTTATGTTACTCAACGATACACACAAATGCCAAAAGTGATTAGAGATAACTGTAATATTTTAGTTGTGTTTAATGGAGTTGATACACATACGTTGCGAAATATTCATCAAACCTGGTGCAGCGGTGACATGGATATAATTAAATTCAGAAACTTCTTTTCACGAGCGCAAGCTACTCCGCATGGATTTATAACAATAAATATGCACGATCCTAGAACAAGATATCGTATTTTACTTGATAAAATATTTGGATAAATTAATAGCAGCAGAGGGGGCAATGACCTCAAGTTGGTTCATTTTTTGTAATATACTCGCCATCGCAAAACCTAGGGACAGGGACTCTTTTGAGAGCAGCCTCTGTAGTTAGCTATTTTGATTTTTAAGGTCATTAATCCTTTCTTTAGGAAGGCTTATTTCGGTTTTTGGACGCTTCCAAAGTCGGTCTGTTCGCCCCCTCTGCTGCTCACTTGCACAATCACATCAAAGTATTTTGATAGCTGATTGACCATTAACCCTGTCCCACATCTCTGCTATAACCACAGCTATTTGAAGTTTTATCAATAAAGTATGATGAAATCTCTGACAACACGATATCAAGTTATCGGCAATATAATTGGTGTTAATATATTAGTACAGATAAGGTGATTTTGTGTTATTAGATATTACATGATAGTTTATAGATAAAACTTCAAATAGCTGTGGTTATATCAGAAATGTGTTATATATGTCACTGGCTGATTTGGGTTAGTCATTATTTGATGAAAGAAAAATATACAAATTTGTGTTTTGAAACTTAAATATTAGTATGTAAATAGCAGTTTATGTTATGAGAATTGAACTGGTAATCTGACGATTTTAACTGCCACACGTGCATTATTTTCTTCATAAAATCAGTTTCAAACTGTAAGTGAACCTGCCACTGTGTAAGACGGAAATAATGGCAGGCATCGCTGTGTCTGGGAAGTACCAGATTATATGCTTTCATGAACGTTTGGACAAATATATTAATTCAAATGATTGTAAAGGTACGCCCCTCGTTTACAAGGGGAGTGGGTTGATTGGCGGATTATACCTTCTTTCAAGGTGTCCGCTTTATTCGGGTCTCGTTATCTAGGAGATGATCGCCCTCGGTGTTATTGCTCTGATCGAGTAAACTTATAGGTGGAATAAATAGAGATCTGAGCAGATATATAGAACAGAATGACACGAGCCCCCGTACGAAAATAATCAAAATTTAATAAATTATGTAAACACTGAAGATAATACAATACACGTGGAAGGTACACTTCTTTGGAATAAATCTTTCACCGATTTTCAAAACACAAATATATTTATAAAAATAGCCGATCTGTTTTACTGATATAATTAGTCGTCATACGATCGAGCGAACAATCGAAGTCGTTGCCTTGTACAACTGCATAACCTGCTTAGCTCTGGTTCCCTCTAATTTCACTGTAGCTGTTCTCTGTCCTTTCGCCCTTTCTTTACTTCATTTTTCTTTCTTCCATCTAACCGTCCTACTGCTTCGCCTCCCTTCGGTCCTCTTTCTTTGTGTGGGTAGGTGGTTATGTAAGCATGTAGATACACAGCTAATTGATTGTGTCAGTGCGTACGTACATCTGATGATGCGTCGGAAGAGTTATTTTCCCCTGTGCTTTCAACGTTTTTCTCTACTTCCGCCAAAAGTGTGACCGTTGAACCTTTAGACATCGGGCCCCTTGGATAAGTGTTTTACGAGAAAGAATATCTTTCAAATTCCTCTCGGAGTCCACGCACATTTACTCTTGCAGCAAAACTTAGACCAATTAGATCTTATCGCTGTGGAGATATTTAAAACTGGGAAATTTAGTGTGGAAAACACGCCTCTTATTTAGCGTAACCAATCAGGATTAAACGTATTTACCGCCTTTTATAACTAGGCGCCAAATATGGGGTCAGTTTGACCTTCTACGTTGTGATTAACGGTTTATGGAAATTTTCAATTTTTGACAGTTCCAGTATAAAATCGAAGTTTAACCGTGCCCCTGATAGTCAAACAATATGGTATCGAGACGCATGGGCATTTTGCTCTCATTTACATTTTACAGGGGTTGTTTCAAACAAGTTAAAAAATATTTTCAACTGCTGTTTTATAGTAAACTTTCCTAAAGTAGAAATGGAATAATTCTTGTTTAAGGATAGCTGATTAAGCATTTTTACTAAATTGCAATTATAATACCTTAGTCTAGTTACTCTAGGCATTTCAAAATACATTACAGTTTCTATATTATTCTTTAAAGTCATATGGTCAAAATACACTGCAAATGAATATGATAATTTTTATACTAGTACAGAACGTTTTTATAATGTACATACATCTCAGATGCGAGTTCAGCAGGCACACTTACCTAATGGAAACAGCGAAGGTTGTGATACCATTTATAGACATTGCTAATTACTCAGACTTAAACCAAAATACCTAACAAAATCTAAATCTTATGCTGACTTTGCAACCAAACATTTTGTAGAAAATCAGGTCAATAAGAATCCTACATGTTTTGTTAAAAGCTCGAGGAGTACTGAACACTTTAGAAACTCTTTCGTTATAAAAGCTGTTGTGCAGTGGAATAACCTGGACGAAAATATTTTGAGTGTCAAGACAGTGGAAGCTTTTATGTCGGCACTCCACAATTTTACTTGCCCGACTTCAAATATGACCAGTCCGGGACATCGGGCTATGGGATTTGCTCAGCCCTGTATATGCAATAAACTGACAACGAATAGTGCGAAACAATTATCTAGCTACCCTGAGTGCTTTCGACTCTTTAATGAGTCTTTTTCAAAGGCAAATACAAAACATAGGCAAGACAAAAAAATAAAACAGGAAAAACGATTATGTTTGCGAAACTATACATGGCTGTTTCTACAGGAATTCAACCTTTTAACTTCATTATTTGTCAGCTAGTTTATTTCAGCTTGTTGCTGATACTAGGATATATTTATATTGACCTAGAAAATGACGAGCAATAACGACTTATGTTATTGTATGTAAATTTATGTAAGCGCAGATTATATCCCGAATATTTCATTGTTATTTTAATTTAGGTTTTTTTTTTGTTTTAAAAATGTGTCGGCTACAAAAGATAATTTTATTTGTGCGTGGTTGTCTTTTTCTGGTCTTCTTGGATTAAACCGCTTGGTTTCAATATTCTAAGGCGGCGTATCCAGTAAGATTCCTTTTCTTTCCTGATTTGGGGACTCCAGTTGCTAGCTAGATCTGGCACTGTTCTTTGTCAGTTTATTACATTGAACTTAATCAATCCCTGACACACGTGATTCCTTGCTGGGTCCAGTGCACTTGAAAGGATTGTTATTCGCCATATACTAGTAGTACTTATAGGTTGTTGGGTGACTATTAAGCGAATTTAGAGAATTATGTGAAAGAAAATGTGTCGGCTGCACAAAGATACTTTTATATGTGAATGTGTCTTTTTCTAGTCTTTTTGGTTTAAACCGCTTGGTTTCAGTGTTCTAAGGCGGCGTACCTAGTAAGATTCCTTTTCTCTCCTAGTTTTGGAACTCGAGTTGGGGTTGTAAGCAATAGCAATAAATGTTATATCGCTAAAATTGTGGCCACGGGATGAGAAGTGTTCAGCGAATGAGCTTCTGTAGAATGAAATATCAGGGATATAATTTGCGCATAAATACATTTACATAAAATAATATATGTCGCTATGGCTCATCGATTTCTAGGTCAATATAAAATATATTCCAGCATCCGCAGCACGCCATAGTCATGTACAGGTTTGTTTTATTTGTTTGTCTTGTCTATGTTTTGAATTTGTCTTGTCTATGTTTTGTATTTGCCTTTGAAATAGACTCGATAAGCTCAGGCTAGTTAGATACTAGTTTTGCATTGTTCGTAGTTTATTGCACAGACACACACACACACACACACACACACACATATATATATATATATATATATATATATATATATATATATATATATATATATATATATATATATATATATATATATATATATATATATATAGTATTAAATCTATGGTAGAGGACCACATGTTCAAGCAAACTCCCTTTGCAGAACACGAGTTACACTTTTCAATTTAAAAAAAAATGATAACTGCGACGATCAAAACTATCCAACCAGGTTTAAACTCGAACCCCATTAGACCCAAACGTATCGCAGAAAATCACCGTTAGAACAATGAGAGTTTGATGCAAAAATAATTACTTTAAAACGGGAATGTTGAAATAATCTATTACTCCCTTCTTTATCTCCATCCAGTCTATTTTTCCCAACGTTATGGATTGGCGAGGCGAATAATATGTTCCTATGGGGGAGAGACACATGAAGTATAATTCAAAACATCAACATAAATTTCAGTTTAGTGTCTTAATATGGAATGTATGTACGTATATATTAGTTGAGATTACTGCAATATTTGGGTTATTGTCTGAGTTCTTTAGAAGAAGAATACATATTTATAAAATACCCTCGATTTGACTGTGTAAATCTTCACACTTTGTGCATATCTGTAAATCCCATTTCGGAAGGTAAAACTTCAGATTCAGAAATCGTTGGAAATCGACAACGAATCGATTGCAAAAGACATAGATATACCCATAGCATAATAAAAACTGATCTCCCCCCGCCCCCCCCCCAAAAAAAACGTATTAAGATAAAGATATCTCCATTTTGAGGGTAAAATCGTATGTCAACGTTTATCGTAGGTTTTTCAACAATGTGTGTACGTGTGTATGTATGTGACAGAGCGAATTTTATCTGTCCCTAGTTTGTACCATGTGATAGAGAGAACTAACTGTATCTGTCACCAGCTTGAGAGAGCGAATTTACTTATTTTTGTCACCAACTTGTAGCATGTGGTAGTACGAATTTATTTCTGTCTGTCACAAGCTTGTACTGTGTGATAAAGCGAATTTACTCGTATCTGTCACAAGCATATATCATGTGACAGAGCGAATTTACATTATCTGTCACTAATTTGTACCATGTGATAGAGCGAATTTAATTGTATCTGTCGCCAGCTTGTAGAATGTGACAGAGCGAATTTATTTGTATCTGTCACCAGCTTGTAGGATGTGGTAGTACGAATTTACTTGTATCTGTCATAATCTTATGCTATGTGATAAAACGAATTTACTTGTATCTGTCACAAGCTTATATCGTGTGACAGAGCGAATTGACATTATCTCTCACCAGTTTGTACCATGTGATAGAGCGAATTTACTTGTCTCTGTCACCAGCTTGTAGGATTTGGTAGTGCAAATTTACTTGTATCTGTCATAAGCTTGTACTATGTGAAAAAACGAATTTACTTGTATCTGTAAGAAGCTTATATCATGTGACAGAGCGAATGTACATTATCTCACCAGTTTGTACCATGTGATAGAGCAAATTTACTTGTATCTGTAAGAAGCTTATATCATGAGACAGAGCGAATTTACATCATCTCACCAGTTTGTACTATTTGTATCTGTCACAAGCTTGTACTATTATAGGACTAGTACAATATCAATGGCTGCTCAAGGGGGGGGGGGGAATTCTCCCTGCGCACCAGGCATGTACGGAGTGGGGGTGAATTCAAGACCATTTTTTGCAGTTGAAATTTGCATAGCATTTACCTCATTTGAATGCAACGGGGCAATTCTTCAAAAACTAATATTTTGATGGGGGTGGGTGGTAAGGAGGGTGAAGTTTGTAAAATGACATAAAAATTGTTCTCTATGGCAATGTTAGTGCTTCAGTAAAGAACATCGACCCGAGGCGCCTCGAACACTTGCGCCGCCTTTCAATTATGTTCAAAATAATCACGGAAACTCTTCAGCATCAAAACTATTTTGGCTTAAGTATGGTGGAATTGTAGATTTTGTTATAAGGTATTTAAACATTGAACCGATTTGATACCGGATGTAAGAGTGGCAAATGGAGATCCTTTTACAGGGTCACATGAAAAACGGAAATGCCTTGAATACAGGTATAAAATCTCTGCTTAATACCCCTGGCTTGCAAAACGAAGGCTTCTAATGACTAGAGCAAAAGAAGTGTTGCTCTTTCTACCGTTATCTAGTACACGTGGTTGATGCCGTGATATAAATACTGTATTCCGTGGTGTCAAACACTCAGCATTGTAGACAGCGATCTTCCTGTGCAATATAATCTGAGAGCAGATGGAATGGCTGCAAGTAAGTTTAACATTTATGATATGATCTTATTGACGTCCAAACTTGAATAGTCGCTGTCAGTAACATGTAATACTGAAGCAAACGTGATTGATGGCAATGCCAAAACATGTATTTTGAACTAATGAAAGTATATAGACAAAAATATAAAGAGAATATATTAAATCCAACATGAAGGAAATCACCACGATTGCAATATATGGGTGGTAGGCAAATCATGTGCAGTTTATAATACGATATTTAATCATATTGTTTATAGCACAAAAAATACAAATGAAGAGATTATTAGTCATTCAAAACAACGAAAAGAATGTGAATGATGCAATGTTCTATATATGTTAGAAATAAGGTCAATATATTGTCTATCAAATTCAACAACCAAGTAATTTTAATGAGCAAATACATTATCACAAAATCACATTAAATATTAAATCATGTGATTTGGGGCCAAATAAAGGATAAGAAACGATTTATGAAAGGAGTATGTTTAAAAACAGCACATGTCAAAATAGAAATATGAAAATCGTTGACATAGGTATAACATTAACCGCTTACCAAATTGTCAACCTACAAACTCCTTAAATATTGGATCCTTAGTTAGTAAATTAGATTCAAACTGTGAAAAGCATTATTACTGACATATAAATAATACCCTAAATGAAAACGTCAAAAAGTAATGATTGATGAACTTAATAGGTACGTAAAAAATAATACCAGAAAAAGCAGCAAAAATTAATTGTGTGTGATTAGGATTAGGATTTTTAGCATAGCTCTAACAATTTTTCAGTCATATCGCTACGATGTCTAGCAGTGTGTCAGTTTATAGTGATGTGTAGCACTGGGGCCTCATACCGCAGACACGTGGCATGATGTCCCACTCAGTCACATTATCCTGACACCAGGCCGACCAGTCCTAACACTAACCTCTTAATGGTGAGCGCCAAGCGAGGCAGCTGTTAGTACCACTTTTTGTAAGTCTTTGGTATGACTCGGCCGGAGTTCGAACCCACGACCTGCTGCTTCCGAGGCGGACGCTCTAACCACTAGGCCACCGGAGAGGTCAAAATTAATTGTAACATCAAGCATAAAACTTCCGTGTAAGTTTGGTCAAAGGCAAATCAAAAATAGTAATGAAACATTGAATTGCAACAATCAATAGATTTGTTATTTTCGAGAAACGACGTATTTTCTTTTAATTTTATATCCGATAGGTCAAACTATTGAAGGAAACAATCATTAGAACTTGCCTATCACATTAATACGAGAGAGATCTGTTCCTTGAGAATACTGATATGTCAACAGTAGATATGAGAGTGATACCCGAGATACTGATACTCAGATTTAAACAAAAGAACTCTTATATATATATATATATATATATATATATATATATATATATATATATATATATATATATATATATATATATATATATATATATATATATATATATGACCTGTTCAGAATAAAGTTCATTTTCTACCTGACCTGAATCATTGATTTTTTAAATTCTGTAAACAACTATTACATAGCTAGTTTTGTCTTTGTCAGTATGGATTAACTATTAAGATCATTATTTTTTCCTGAGTCAACGACATTGTGTTTAGCATGTTCTTCATTATAATATATGAAACTAAGGTTTTATCTTGTTAACATTTGGAACCTTCCAGAATGTACTTTTCCATTATTTAATAGTTTTGGTTTAGAAAATATTTATTATGACATGAGGTCAGGTACCTCTTGTTTTCTTTGAATATATTCGTTCCATAAGATTTTGTGGCAGAATGATTTTGGATTTTATCTTTTGGACTGGAATTTATTTATTCAAATTTTTTACCTAAATTTATTTTTCTCTGGAAATGCAAAGTACTCAGAAATAACATTCTTGGAGACTTCGATTTAAAGTGAAATTTCAAATAAATTATACCGTTATTTCACATTTCACTATATATCCAAGTCTTCAATCAATGTGTGAAGACAACGCAAATCAATATAACAATCTGGAACACATTGCTACATATGTGAAAAAAGAATTAAAAAGTGATAAAATTAGAGATCACTCATCGTTGACACATAAGTCGGACGAATTGTACAGCATCACATATGAAGCAAAGTTTCCTATTGTTTTCCAACATCTGTGGCATGATGGACACGTTTAAGTGGGACAAATTCTACACCACTGATGTAGAGAAAAAAAAAATAAATCGGTCCATTAACTTATCTCGTTTAGCACAGAAAGCAAAATGAACTTCACAATCAATATAAAAAATTATCACAAATTTAATCCTAACACACACACACACACACACACACACACACACACACACGCACACACACACACAAACAGTGGGTATGTACGAAAGCTTGCCATTAGCTTCTCGTGGGTCGGTGGTTCTTCCCGGGGTTTTCCCGGGTTCTTCCTCCACCATTAATACTGGCCGCCATGTATAGCCTATCGTGTGCTGAAAAATGGCGTTAAACCCAACAACAACAACAACAACAACACACAACAACACACACACACACACACACGCACACATCCAGTGGTTGGCCATTGTCCACATCAGGTTTACACAAAAGTCTCAGTTGGGAACGGTCCATCTTAGATTAATGGGCATAATTTGATTAAAGTACGATGTTCATGGCGTTCAGAAATTTCCGTTTGACGTTTGGGACCCCTTCTCAGCTCCTATGCAGTTTTATTTCCTGCTGTAATAGACACACCCAACGAAAAGCCCACGACCCGTGCTCGGATGTACGCTGGACTGTGTGTCCATTCTTTACACGAGACGACTAAGTTTAATTAATTGTTTTGATCCCCTAAAGGAAAACACTTTCTGGATAATAGGTTTTGGATAGTAATCAAAATGCCCGTGTTGCACAGTACATGTGGTATATTTGGATTGTAATACTATGCGGTAACTGGATAGTATATGTGGAGAGTTTGGATTGTAATCAAAAGGCGGTTGCAAGACTGTAGGTTGTGTGCAAATTATAACCATAAAACCATGATAATCTAACATCCAAAGTATGAATCCATCAATCAATAGTGTGTGTGTGTTTATATTAACAACTTTGTGATACGTTTGCTTTAACTGCTTTGGAAGGAATATGACATCTCACATCGTAATCAGACAGAAATATGGGTTGTTTAATGCAATAGGTACGGTTTTGATGTTGGACCATCTGAATGGAAATAACTGCATACTCATACAACAAAACTAAAGAATTCATTTTAAATGTGAACTTTTGAAACACCTGCTGAAAGGTACATGAAGAACGATATCTCTTTCTTTAAATATTTGCTTATTAATGAAAGTACAAATAGACCTTAATTTAATAATTATGCAATAAATTCTTATACTAACAATTTTCATTTTATGAATTTTCATATATCTTCCCATTTTGGATGAGTTGTTTACATAAGTTATCGGTAGGCAGTGTAGCTCAGTGAATATGGCACCTCCGAAACTCTATGTGTTGATGTTCTTGGGTTTAACGCCATTTTTCAGCACAAGATAGGCTATACATGGCGGCCAGAATAACTGGTGGAGGAAGAACCATGGAAAATCTAGTGAAGAACCACCGACCCACGAGAAGCTACTGGCAGGCTTTTTCACGTACCCACGCTAGCAGAGCCTGAGACTCGAACCCACGCAGACAGAGGTGAGATGGTAGTGATCCGGAACGGTGAGCGCTTTAAAGCACTCGGCCACTCGGGGCCCCTACACTCTATGTGTCAGTGCTGCTAATCGTAATAATGACATATGTATCTAAAATCAATGCTAAGACTTCTGACAAAGCGAAGAGTCTACTTACCAAACTTTTGACAACATATGCATATGACAAGGCGGTTAGGCCTACGTAAGACCAAGATCAGATAACCAATATCAGCATTGTCTCTTCTCTTACAGGAATATTAGAGCTCGATTCACAGAAGGAAAGACTTACCACATCCGGTTACCATATTATTTCATGGAACGACTATTACTTGCAATGGGACCCATCCGATTATAATGGGACATCAAACGTATTTATTCACCAAGACAACGTGTGGAAACCTGGCATAGCTCTACAAAACGGCCTGTCTGAATTTAAGGGTCTTGGCTACAGTTATTTATTCGTTAACTTTACTAATGATGGATTTGTATCTTGTTGGCCTTGTTCTGTAAGTATATATTTCTATATTGTGCTTGAGAAATACCCTAGTAACCTTTGTACTATTTCCAAAGGTGGATCATCATCATCATCATCATCAGTCTCATGACCTAGTGTGGTCGTTGAGGCACTGTGCTGCTGAACATCTGACCAGTTCCCTCCACTTTTCTCGATCATGTGCCAATGCCTTTGTCTCCGCAAAACTTTTCCTGGTCCATTCTGTGATGTTGTCAGTCCACTTTTTTCTCTGTCTACCTCTCCTTCTGCCACCCTGGACGCTGCCCTGCAGGACTGTTGTGGATAGACTGTTGGCTCTAGTGACATGGCCATACCATTTCAGCTTTCTCTTTTTGACGGTGGTGAGGAGGTCCTCATATTGGCCTACTTCACGCCTGATGGCGTTACGCACTTCTTCATTTGTGATGTGATCCATGTAAGAGATGCCAAGGATGGTTCTGTAGCATCTCATTTCAAGTGACTGGATTTTTCGTTGTAATTATGCTGTCAGGGTCCATGCTTCACATGAGTATAAAAAGACTGAGATGACTAGAGCTCGCAATAGTCTGATTTTAGTTTTCAGACAGATATTCTTGTCTCTCCAGATGGGTCTTAGTTTTGACATAGCTGCCATTGTTTGTGCTGCTCTTGACAAAATTTCTGCTCTTGATCCCTCTTCAGTGATTATGGAACCAAGATATTTGAACTGGCTCACTGTTTCTAGTTCATGTCCTGTGACTTTAAGCTTGGCTGAGATTTGTTTGCCACTATTTGTCATCAGTTTTGTCTTCTCAGCGCTTATCTCCATGTCAAATCTGGAAGATGTTTCATCCAGGTTCTTCACTAAGCTGGCTAGCTAGTCTTCACTGCCTGCCAGCCCATCAATGTCGTCTGCAAAGCGGAGGTTGGTGATGTTACGCCCTCCAATGCTGACTGTCCCACAGTGGTTTTCCAGGACTTCGCTCATGATGCGCTCTAAGTAGATGTTGAAAAGCGTGGGTGACAGGAGACAGCCTTGACGCACTCCCACTGTTGTCTGGAACCAGTCCCCCACAGCACCTTGGGCAATTACTGCACTGGTAGCCTTGGCGTACAGCTGCTTGATGGTATTGGTTAACTTTTGACCCATGTTATACTTCTTCATTGTGGCCCACAATGCCTCATGCCACACTCTGTCAAAGGCCTTTTTGAAATCTATGAACACATGATAGATGTCTTGTTGGTGTTGCGAGTACTTTTCGCACAGAACCCTGAGGTTGAATATTTGTTCTGTTGTGCTTCTTCCACTCCGGAACCCGGCCTGTTCTTCAGCGATTATTTCTTCTGCTTGTGGTTTCAGTCTGTTCAAGATGATCTTCAGCATTACCTTACTAGCATGGCTGATCAAACTGATAGTTCTGTAATTTTGGCACAGCTGGAGATTGCCTTTTTTGGGAAGTGTTATAATCAGTGACTGGGTCCGTTGTGTTGGCCATACACCTGTCTGCCAGATCTTGTTGCAGATTTTTGTTAATAGCTCTTTCACTGATTCTCCCCCATTCTTGATAAGTTCAGCTGGGATGTTGTCTACTCCAGCTGCCTTCCCATTCTTCAGTGCTCTTATTGCTGACTCCACCTCTTCTTTGAGAATGGGGAAGTCATCATCATTTGAGGAGTCTGGAACTTCAAGCACCTCTGGGTCTCCTGTGGACTGATGGTTGTAGAGTTCTTTGCAATACTCAGTCCATCTTTCTGCAATGTCACTCGCTTCTGTGAGGCAGTTTCCATTTTTGTCTTGAATGGTACTGACTCTTGGTTGTTTCTGTCTGGTGAGGTCTTTCACAATTTGGAATGCCTTTTTGCTGTTATTCTTTATCAGACTGTTCTCCATTTCTGTGCACTTTTGTCCAATCCAATTTTCTTTTGCTTTGCTCAAGTTTTTTCTGATATTCTTGTTTATTTCTCGGTACTTCAATGTCCCTTTTGTGTATCTGGTGTTTTTTAGTTCTCTTCGGGCATCACACATCTTCAGAATCTCTTCTGTAACCCAGGGTTTCTTCTTCGGCCAATGATGTCCTTGGCAGCTGCTGTCATGACTGTGTTGAAGGTGTCGGTCATCTCATTGACATCACCATCCATCACAAGGAGTGGAGCAAATTTTCCTCCAACTGTGGCTTGGAATGACTTGCAGATGTTAGGGTCCTTCAGTTGTTCAAGGTTGAATTTGAGCCTGATGTTCTTTGGCTTGTTAATTTTCTTCAGCCTCACTCGGAAGTTCATAATCAAGAGGTCGTGATCGCTCCCAACATCAGCACCTGGGAATGTCCTTGTTTTTGCTCTATTGATGCCAGATCGGTAACGGTTTTGAACCAGTATGTAGTCGATCTGGTTGTGATGGGTTCCATTTGGTGTGTGCCATGTCCAGCATCGTGAAGCTTTATGTTGTCCCAGGGTGTTGGCTAGTACCAAGCTGTTGTAGCTTGCGAACTCGAGCAGCCGTCTCCCTCTTTCATTGGTAAGCTCATTGCAAGAAGGTCCACAATGTACTTCCCAGTCTTTTAGAGCATCTTTGCCAACTTTGGCATTCCAGTCTCCTTGGACAATGAGGATATCTTTCTTACTGACCATGTTTAGAATACCCTGTAGTTTGTTGTAAAACTCCTCTATTTCTTCATCATCATGATCGGTAGTTGGAGCATAGACTTGGATAATTGTGATGTTAAAGGGAGATGCTTTCAGACGATTGGAAATGATTCTGCTAGATATGGGGCAGCATTCAAGCACAGATCCCTTGATGGCTTTGTTTACAAGGAAGCCTACTCCATTTATGGACTTGTCACACTCTCCACTATAGTATAATATATGCCCATCTTCGGTCTGGTGTTCTTCTAGGGATTTCCATCTAACTTCGCAGAGTCCCAGAATATGCCATGTGTAGTGTTCCAGCTCATGTGTCAACTCTTGGAGTCTTCCAATTTGCGCCAGAGTTCTAATGTTCCAGGTGGCGATAGCAATGTTGTCTCTCGCTCTGATTGTATGCATAGTACCAGTAGCACACTTGTCACCTCCGTCCTGGTGGACAACTGCAGGCGCGGTCCTTGTTGACCCGGGCGACGACCGATCCGGTATTTTAAGCTCAGATTTGTCCAGCATTATAAGTGTGTCTTGGGCAAAAGTCGTCTGGCGGAGCCCATCCCTCTCCAGACCAAGGAGTTGCCAGAAGGGGATATAGTACATCGTCCAGCTGCCTTAGGGTCTCCACTCCGGATTTTCTTTTAGGGTTTACTCCCTTAGCCTTTGGCTAACCAAAGCCGACTTTTTCTAACGTCTTGGTATGTACATTTTTAAGTACAATCTTTTCGAAAAGCAAAATTCGTAATTTGTGGGAATTGAGCCTCAAAATGGACCCGTTGGCCTGAATGGGATATTAACATGGGAAATGACACTTGTGCCACAAATGGGACCATTGATCCTTAAAAATGGTAGCAGTGTTGCAATTAGTTGACATCAATGGGGCGGTGACTTAGTGTTCGAGTTCACATCAGTACGCGCCACTCTAGGTATTTATGGAAATTTATATGTTAAAGGGGTTTATAGGTTTAACAGAGGAATGGGTTTATAGCCTCAGGAACGGTTTATGGGTTCAAAACGGTTTATGCGTTAAATGGAAATGGTACAGGTAAAGGTATAAATTTGAGTTGAAACACATATATAGACACATACGTAAACACAGACACACAAAATTAGACAAAACACACATTTTTGGTAATAGTGAAACTAATGTGTTTTTAGGCAAGTGAGTGGCTCAGAAATGGATAGTTGGGGTTTCTCCCCCTTTCCCAGGTCTTCCGCCATCTATTTATTTATCCTAGGAAGTTAATCTTTCTTTTGCTTTGCTCCACAAGCATAAAATCTGTATGTCCCATCTTTCCGAATTTCGTCTAGACCTTCATACATTTGACATTCAAACATTAGAATTCTTCCATTTTCTTCTTGTGCTTTTCTTTCCTTAGTCCCATTAGTTTTAAACTTTTCTTCTTTCTCTTAATTCTTTCACCACGACCATGACTCTTTGTAGTGCAGAAAGGTCTCAGCGACCACTACACCTCTACTTGCTCGGGCAGATGCTCTAAATCCATCAGAGCATCTTCTACTTCCTGTAACTTTCCGATGTTGCTAAGACCACTTGTTATCGTGTTTGGCTGATTGACGACGAATGGTGGACTTTATATGCCTAAGGTAAGGACGTGAAGGAAAACATTCATCACAAAATCTACAATTCACACCACATACAAGACCATAACATGGAAAATAAATATCGCGCGGACCTAATAAAAACGATTTTTCTATTTTCGACAAATAAAGAAACACACTATACTACAATAAACGAACACTGTATACTGCCACAAACAAACACACAACGCTGCATACATATTTAATACCATACGTTTGTCCACAACATACAAAAAAACACATTCATACACATGCAAAACACTCAGAATCATACAAGTAAAGGTAGGAAGTGTTTATAAGCACACTTACTATACCATTGCATATAAGCATCCACTAGAGACGGAAAGAACTTTCATGTTTAGAGAAGAAGAAGAAAACGCACACACACACATGCATTAAGATCAAACATACAAACAATAATATTTGTTGAAAATTTACGAGACTTCTTTTCGTATAAATCTGGATGGCCCTTAAAAGTGCTGTTTCATTTTTGACGATTCTTCCTGATTGCCTTTAACATTTCTGCTGATGGTCACGTTTTGCTGCATGCTTCACCACATACTACGGTTGCCGCTTTGATGGAGAAAGAGAATTCCTCAGTGTTCATTCTAGATTCAATGTCTCATCCATGCCTCTGTTGTCTCGGTAGTTTCTATTTCTCTCTTCTTTGCTCCTGCCATACCTCACCGTTCACTCGTCTTTTCTGTTCTGATTTTATTATGTTTCGTGTTGTTTTAAACGTCCTCGTGTTCCCCATTTCCGCTGCCTTCTGAATCAAGTGTTACCTGATACGGTGCAAATGCATACAAGCTTTGTTCAGCGTGGCTAACTTTGAAGGAATGCTAATTGTTCACGAATCAACAACAAGCGACCACAATGTTTGTCTCCTTGGATAAAAGTCGATTTCGCCCATTCAGACATGTGCGACTGTTTAATGTTGACAGAGCCAACTATTTTTAGTTTCTCGACAGGTGTTTGGCAAATTAATGCCACCATGCGTCATATTGTACTACCGGTGTACTACTGAGTTAATCGTCAGGTGTGAATAGAGACACACATCTGACGACACACTGTTGCCGTGCTTTGAAAAGACCCAACGTCGGGTTATTAGAATGGGCGAATGAAATAGAAACACGTACTCGTAGACCATTAAACTCTTGCAACAAAACCATTCCGGTCGGTGGGCATATTCCTCACTCACGGCGATACCCCGGTTCCATGCGTATATACCCATCAGGGTATTTGATGTAGTACATATAATACAACTAGGCCCACAGACGCTACTGCGTGTTCGGGAGTGGGAAAAGCGATAAGGGATTCGGTATAAAACTCCAAACTTCAGCATGAACGTTGAAACACCAAGATAGTAGTGCATATATCACATCTGGCCCGTTTTGTCTAAATGGGCGGTCCCTAACAACCAATTTTGGGTTTGCCACATTCGTAATTAAAGTCACGCTATGTAGCGCAAATTTTCTTACATATTATAATTTGGGATTTTATGAATAAAATGTAATTTGCATTTTCCGAAAAACAGATAATCATAAAATATCCATGTGACCTATTGAATTTGTTTTTACCCAAGCTAAATATTTTAGTTGGATTACATTTACAAGGCAGAGTAAAGAGTCATATTTGATAATTTAGTTTACTCTAGTCGGATTTTCTTTCCAAGCTGAAAACCCTTTAAATACGTAGCACTGGTTAGTAGCCCTTAAAGGGATTGTTACAAAGGCTGGTGGAAGGTCTTGCGGTGCTCTTCATCCGCCACGAACTCTTCGGCTGTCTGTCTTCCCTCTGTCCGTTGCTCCCGGAAAGCATCCAACTCACGCATTTCAGTTAGCTGCTCCGTCGTGAGGTCTCCATATGCCGTCATGTAGAATGTGCAGAGAACGTGATCCACCGAACTGCTACTGTTCTGGTCTTTTTATTCTTGTTTTTAAACTTTCCCAGGTTCTTCAATTTCTTGTGCTAAAGAGTTTCGTTTGGAGGCGGTGTCTTCCGTCTGTGTTCAGTGTCTTCCGTTTGAACCTCACGGTCCTATGTGACCTGCCGTAGATAAGCGATGGAGGAAATCTTGATTGCAGGGTAGCGGGTTGTTGAATTCAGTTCCAGTCTGGTTTAATTCATAATGACGAAGAGTGGTCAAGTGCTCTCAGTAGTGTCTCTCATCATCTCTGCGATCGCTTCTTATTTTTCCTCGTCTTGATTGCATCCCACTTCACTGATTTGCTGTTGTTGTCGCCTTCTCTCTTATTGTCCCACACGAATATCAAAGTTGTTCTATTAACTTCCGCTCCTAGGCTCCTGCTAATCGCTAGAGCCTTTCATATGGCACGAATGGCCAGTGACCCAGGGGTTGGTATCACATCAGTAACTTGTAGCAAAGTACGCATTCTCTTTGTTTGACTGCTCTGTTCTCCATGGTTTATGTGCTCTGTCGGCTTGATTCCTCGCGACTGATCAGATCGACAGACAGATGCTTGCGCCCATTCGGGCAGGTAGGTCTGGTTTATGCTCACATCTATCTGATTTCTTGTTCGGGAGGGAATTAGAGCCACGCTCCCGTAGTCGTTTTTTCATACAAAGTTTGCTGTTTAATTAGGTAGAACATGGGAGCAATGGAGTCCCAATCAACACTATCATAATACAGGATGAGTGGAAATTGATACCAGAGGCACTCTCGTTCTGGGGTAATCGGTGCATTGCATATAAGACACCCGGTGATGATTTATACCATCCTCATTCACGACACCATCCCAGTTCCGTGAATACACGTTTTTAGGGGCCTTGCATGTCCTAGACTAGAAGGGCGAATGAGAGATCGACATTGATGTCAAGCACGTTATATCTCGCCTATGTCAGCCTTTTGCCGTATGTTTGCCGTATGTTTGCTGCGTTTGCCGTCCTTGTTGATTTTGCTGGCCATTTCCATGATGGTTCGCAGATCTTCCGTATGTTGTAATGAAGGATCATAATACTCTAGTAGTTGTGTTCAATTCCAAAATTTGAATTTGGTCAAAAATATAATCAACCACCGTTCATCATTGACGCACTTCCGGTTGAATTTTTCTATCTTTTTTTTTTTTTTTTTTTTTTGTTGGTTTCTCCTTGTTGTTTGTTTAATGTGCTTTTCCGGTCGTGTCGGCAGTCATTATTTATATCCTCTGTGCAGATCGTTCATATAGTCGTTCCTGTTTTCTTCATCTTCATCTATATTGTCTAATGGGGTTACTTTTCTGAAATTGGAGTGGTTTTTCAAGATCAGTAGAAGTGTAGTTCCCTTCGCTTGTGCTTTATGGCTCCAGCCCGTTACGATTGAGAGGCCTAAACCGTTCAGTGCACTCAGGGCTGAGGTGGGAAACATACAGGTCGTTAGCGTCGTTATTGTTATCAAGTGTTTCCGCTGTCCATGCGTCCTGCTGACTAGACTGACAAGCTCTCAGCTTTATATTCCTCTAGTAAAGACGCGAGGAAAACATCTCTGAGATTTGCAAACTCGATTGAAAATATTACCCAGAGTGAAAGATAGGGGAAAAACCTATCTATACAGTGCTAATCAAAAACAAAATACACCATTTTTTCTCTCAAAAACTACAAATTTGACTTCCATTGATCTGTGTCATTGGGCCATCGAGTCAAACAACGTCTGCAATCCAAACACAAAGGATTACCGTAATATTCACAACACCATCTTTCTACTTTATCATCTTTTCTAGCATACTCACGATTAAAACAAGTCATTAATGTTCTTATGGCTATCCAAGACTTTGATGATGGAGAAACTAAATACAATATTGCCCATACAATGGAATCTGCTCATTGTAATCTCACATTATTGAAGCGAGTCCATACGGCATTTCGTATCATAAAATTAAAAATATCGTCTTTAAGTGGAATCGAAATTCTCAACAAAGTAATCTTTCGGAAAGTAGACTGCTATCGAATTGGTTCCTAGTTGACAGTTGTTGTCTGTGTTGATGACAAAAGCTTGAATTTATTTAGGTTAGCGATGAGGAAGTTCATTTTTAGCACACGCCACATGATTCCAAGAAACCGTGGACGAACTATGTGTTAGAAGTAACGAAGTTGCCAGGTATCCATTTTGTTTGGTGTTTGCTGTCAGAAAATCATCAATTTAAACCTGACTTTTACCTTGAAAATTTCTGTCAAGTAAGTTTGCTCTATGGATCGTAGACTTACTTTGTTTCAAGAAACCTTTGATGCATGTACATTTCCACGTGTATGATTTTTTTTTTTATTTATTTAGCATGTAACATTTCAAGTTGGTTTTTTATTTACTTCATCAAGGTTGTGTATATAATAATGTTCCGAATTTGCGTGTGTTACCTCAAGGCTTTGAATGAAAATGTCCTCGTTTTTTATAGACCACATCAAGTAATTGTGTATTTAAATGTCCCCGTTTTGTACCTACAATTTCATGGTTGCGTTTATGAAAATGATTTACTTTTGCTTATATCACACGAATGATGTGTTTGCATTAGTACCCTCGTTTTGTATGTTCCATTCCATTGTTGTGTGTATGAAAATGTTCCCAATTTGCATGTATCAATTAAGGGTTGTGTTTGAAAATATAAATGTCCCCGTTTGTATATAACACTTAAAGGAGACTAGAAATCAAAATTTTCCTTTTACGTATCTAATTCTCTATAGATTTTAATTCGACTGTCATGTTTATAAATTAAATATCGTAAGCGGGTAGTGATTTTATTGCATGGAAGATACCACGATTCCGTAAATTGCCGAGTTTTTCCGAGTTTTGATGAGACGACAGATCACGTGGTACCGTGACGCATCACTAGCCAGTCCTCGAATACAAACATAAACATTGGCGAGCGAGGCAGACGGAAGGAGACCACATTTGGGTTGCACATTCAAAACTTGAATCTGCAGTCTGATATAATAGTTTATGTACTATACTGGTCAGTGCTAAAAGAATTTTTTTAGGCACAGGCCCCGGGCTGGTGACTTAAATAAACTCAAGCCCTGACTGAAATTCTACAAGACCGGACAGTTCATACCTGTCAACTCTCAAGCCGGGAGAAAAACCTCTGATTTTGGGGGTATTTCCTCATCTACATCCCGATCTCGCGATATCTCTAAATTTTTCGCAGCGAAGTCCCGATTATTACATTATGTCTGTCAATTCTCATTTGTCAGAAGAAAAAAACCCAACCCCAAACCATTTATAAATAGATATAACGTATGCAATCCACAGTCTAAACTGCTACACTGCAGACATCGTAGTGATATGACTGAAAAATTGTTAAAGCTACTTTAAAAATTCAAATCACAGTACGCACGTCTAAATCCGGCACTAGACAAAATAATTGATATCACACGACAGTTTTTTTTTTCTTCAGTAAATAGAACGTGAAAATTAAACATTATTCAAGTAAATTTCAGATGTTTTTAAACAACTACAACAGTACTATAGTATAAAAAAAATTAAAAGAATAAAATTGTCACCAATTAGCTTAAATGAATGATCACTATGAAATTTTCTCTGCAAACAAAATCGCATCTCCATTTCCGCCAAAGAAACTCGGCCAGTTAACACCTGACTTTCCTCTACCGTATATGTAAAGTTTAATTACCATGATTAAATTACAAGGAATAAAACAAAATATACCATGCAGTATATGTGGCCCTAAAGAACTAATTCTGAATAAATATTTTATTCAGCAAACAGTGTTACATGCATTAAGACTTAAACCTGAAATCCATGGCATCGTAAGTAACAACAAAATAGGCATCGTTTATTTTGGCAATCAGTTGCTGGTGCTTACACATACACACACTGTCGAACATGGTTTCTTTGAAGTATGTCCGAAGGGCAGTCATTTTCACAAGATCAATGCAAGGATAAGGAGTATGTTCCAGAGGCGTAGCTATAATATTTTGCGCCCGGGGGCGAACTATAAAATTGTCGCCCCAGCCCCCTCCCCCTTTAATCACATTTTTGAATATTACCCTTGTTTACTTATTATAATGTAACGTTGTAAGCCTCATTTTGGCGCCCCTGTACCTTGGCGCCCGGGGACATATGTACCCCCCTGCCACCCCCCCAGCTACGTCTCTGGTATGTTCATTAGTCACACCGGCTTTATTGTTTGCGTACTTAACTCAAAACTTTAGCTATTTTGCAATTTAGCCAGAGCTGACCAGAATATGCAAAATGGGCTTGTCCTGGGGGAATAATAAGGCGTATCACATGGAGAAAAGGTACGTCCCATGGGCGCTCGCACATTGGGGCAAGGGATTGGGGGTTGGGTCAATAGTCCCCCCTCCGTTTCTATTGTCAGCCATTTAATGTGAAACTTTGACCTCTTTTCTTTTAATCGCTGCTATTTAAACTGCCCAAGGAATAGCTTTATATCAGTTCCAATCATTACAGATTACCGTTTAGACATACTACATGTATACAATGATTTTTTTATTAAAATTTGTCATTTTTATAAGATTACTGAAAATTGTGTTTTCTCGAAACACGACAGGTTCAGAATATTATCATTGGCAAAGCCTCCATTTGATTAAAATCAAATCAAAATTTCACCTTGGACAGTAGTGATTTGATTTAGATTGTGCCGTGTTAAGGCATGTATGTCAACATCTTGAAAATACATTTACTCATTTCACCAGCGCGATCAAAGTTTCCTCAGGCAAAAAATTTTTGTTTCGACAAGCCTGACAGGCACCTCACTTTGAATACAGGATGGGCCGGAACTAAAACCAGAGGGGCCCAGGGTGTCGGGCTATCAGATTTATTTTTAGCACTGCTGGTGTAGATAAAAGATCTGTGAATTGATTGTTGCATTTTGTGGTCACTTACTCGGCCTTCTGCCTATTTTCGTAACTTGCACGTTTAACACTTTTCCCAGGATTTAAAATATTCAACATTATGTCTGGAACAGCGCCAGCTTTTAGTCTAGGCCTAGTATTTGCGTATCCTTGAGCTGCCATTTTTTTCAGAATCCCTCTCGTAACAGTCCTTTGAGAAATGTAACGAGCACATAGTGCTGTATGGTGTTGCTTTGAAATTGACTCGTTTGTAATAATGTATCCATTCTTTCATTATGCCTTTATCTTTCGGAAAAGAAAAAAAGAAATGTTGTCCACAGGCTTTTCTTAATGTTCTATTACACCCGTAAGCAACGCAAAACGGTATTGTCTTTTACTCTGGCAACTCCCACTTGGGCTGCGGGAGTCGCTACTATGACGTCGCATCCCGAAAGTAACCGAATAAGCGCGGAAATTTCGCATACGAGGTCACGGAAATTCAGCTCCTAGAAGATAGGCCAATATTTTAATATTGGCATTACGGTCGCAGATGATACTTCATAATAAGGTTTTCTGCTATAGTACTTTTATTATTATTCTATATTTCCATTGGTTTCTGGTCTCCTTTAAAACTGTACGTACGTCAAAATTCCTGTATTGCATGTAACACGGAAAGAGCATATATAAAGCTTACACATTGCTTGTGTGAAACTATCCTCATTTTTTTACGTACAAGATTATATGTTTGAAAATGTATGCTATTTGTACATTCCACATCAATACTGCTTAAGGTAAAATGTCCCCGTTTCGTACGTATCCCGATATAGTCGAATGCATATTGCTGTTATCATTTAGCATATAAGACGCCGTTTGCGTGAGAGTGTCTCCATTCCGCATGTACCACGTCAGATGTGTGCTCATGAAAATGTTGTCGCTTGGTACGAGCATCTTTAAAAGTTATGTATGAAAAGTCCCCTATAAGTCTTGAAATCTTGATGGTTGTGCATGTAACAAAATTACAGTGTTTATGCACCACCTCAAAGTTTGTGTTTCAAAATGTCTCTCGGTCTGCATTAACCACAGTTAGGTTATTATATGGAAATGCTACTATTTTGCACATCTCACGTTATGTATAAAATCATCTCTATTTATGTGCATCAGTCTACGTAACCTCGACAGTTTAGTTGGAGGAGCGTCTTCCTCGTCGACTAACGGTCGTAGATTCGATACCCGCACAGGCCAGCCCGTTTTGGCAGCCTCAGTGTGTCCTTAATATTTGTATGTTAAAAAGCCCATAGGCTGCAAGGAAAAATTGCACTTTCTTTTCTCACTGAACGTATTGTTCGTGTGTATGGCAATATTCACAATCAATATGAAATCAAAATCAAACCTATGCATTCAAATACGTGAACGTTTCGTAATAAAAGCACAAAAATAATGTGGAAGTTGACATACCCGTTGATAATCGCCGAAAACACACAGTTCTTGGTATTAAACTGTTCTCACCCATTATGATCTTTTGAAGGTTGGGGATATGAAATACCCCAGGCCACCCACCATAACTTTCTCTTTACTACGAACCCTAATATAACAACATTTGAGCATTCTGAATGAACAGCCCAAGAAAAAATGTATGAATCTAATCCCATTCTGTATCTAGTCGGTTTGTTGACATTTCCTCTTTATGATATGGACATTTAATTGGATTACATCTCATTCATGGATGCTCTCTTAATTTTCTTTCGATCCTCGGGCTTTGGATATTGATCTCGCATAGGCGATTCAATTTAAGCCAATCTTACATCTGAAGCATTCGAGTAGTTATATTATGAACCGGAGATTTATTGCTCATCTTCAGAGGGCATATATTCACTATCTGAGTCGTTCCTGTAATCCAGAATAAATAAATATTACTAATCGTAATATATCATTCATCACATCAATGAAATTATCCAGTAAATACTTGACATTAAACTAAATTAGTAGCACTTACACTCATTATTTTTACACCGAGGAAACCTAATGACAAATAAGAATGATGCTTAATGATGGAGATATTCCAAATATGTTTGTGACATGTACCTTGCATATACATGTAAAATCTTAGCTAATTGCTGCCCATTACAGGATTGGATTTTTTTTCAATATGTGATCAAGTAGATAATACATGTGAGGTATTACTGACGTTGAACACTTTTCTGATGTGAATACTTTAACGTTGCGCTTAAAGGCTGATTTAAACAATGACATTATTGGCAATACTTCTAACCTTAAAATAGTTTGAAATATAAAATAATAATTACAATATTGGGAAGATACGTTCATTTTGCTTCTCGAAATATAAGAATCATATCATCGCAATTTAAATGCAATGTAGATAGAGTACGGTAGTTCTTAAATGGCAGTTTATTCGGTGTAAAATTTGCAAAACGTACGAAACAAATAAAATTCTATACCTTTGATTATTTGTAGCTGATGGCAGATTTGTATTTTTACTGTATCCTTTGATAAAGTGGAGTAAACATTTAATTACATGATGATATTAATATTTACTGCTATAATCAACTCAATGCAAGCCGTTACTAAGGCTACCTACCACTAGGTTTGTTTATTGTTCTTTTTGTGCTTAAAATTCGATTCATGCAGAGTAGTTATCGTTTTTTAAGCGCGACATAAAATATTCTTTGTATAAATCTGGAGGTAATGTTGGAAACTCTAGACGTTATTAGTACACAAAAATACTGTCAATTCAAACATGGTTACGTTTCCATGTCACTAATCTCATTCACACATGCATATATGGTATTCATTGTGTTCCTCTATTTCAAGACAGTTTTCATTATAAAATAATTGTATATACAGTTTTTATTATATTTTAAATAATTTAAAAATATTCCGGGTAAACTATATGCTATTTACCGAAAATGTAATGTCCGTCAGTGTTGTTTATCGAGGATGTTCGCTAACATGTATAATGCTTCCATTTTCGTGCAAGGCCTAACAAGCTGCATTTGTATTAATATGCGTGCTTTGCTCTATAAACACCGTGTTTGAGGTAATACAAGTTTTGACTTAATGATTATATTCCTTTTCAATAATTTAGATTTAATTCTCAAGTGATTGTTCCCAACTAGCTGCCAGTGCACGTGGTCTGCTAAGTCCTTAGCTTGTAATGACATCACTCAAGTTGTTTTCAAGTTTCCAATGCTTTTGATCATGTAATAGTTCAGTACGAAGTAGAGTTCTACATCTTCTAACAAATGTTTGACATAAACCTTTAGCTCGTAAAAGCAGCAACCTCTTCATTTTCCTGTTTGACAACGCATTGATCGAGCCGCGAGTTTGATATTTGTTGAGTATCAAGAAACAAGATGATGGTTATTTGAACTCCTTGTGATCTTGCCGCAGAATTGACACATGTTCAGTTGCAGGATTCAATAGATTTCACGGACTTATGATCAAAATGTTAAAGAGCAAAAGCTCAGTCCCTGCATAAATATCCATATACGACAGTGAAAAAGAGTGAACAGAGTCGGATGATATTGATGATAACTAGACTACGACGATTTACAAGTTCAATACGACAATGGATGATTTTAGAACTTTATCAGACAATGAGGTTGAATTCTTTGATTTTGTTTGGTACAGGATGACATTATATAGTGGCATGTATAGGATAATGTGAATCACACAATTTTTGGACTTAACTTTCATTGTTTATTTGGAAAATATGTGAAGTTAAAATATTATGGAATATTGTGAATCGAGTCATTCTGAGTTATTTTTTATGAACTATGCTTGACATCATGCATATATCATATAAACGGATTTAAAATTTCAAACATTGCGGATTTATCGATATATTTAGAACAAATTGTAAATTGTGAATTTTTTTGTGAAATCCTCCTATCAATAAAATAATTATATTTAACACTGATTTTGTCCTTACTATTCCTATCTATTCATTTTGACTTTTTTTTCTCTCAAGTGTATCTATGACTCGTTACTGACAAGTCACCCATGTAACGGATCTGCAGAATTGCAGAATACACCTCGACTTACAGGAGGGTCAAAGAGAAATTTATTATGATGATCCCTTAAAATAAAGGTGGTTGTGGACTACGTGTATATACCTTTTTTTTCATTTGAAAGAAAGAAAGAAAAAATGAAAGAAAGAGAGAAAGACAAAAAGGAAGAAAATTAGAAAAAAGAACGAGAGACTAAAACTGGTCGTAGGAATATTCTTCTATTGACAATAATATCTGAGCTGCCATTGTGAAGGTGGATTTCTACGTTACTAATTATTATTTTACGAACTAAGATTTTTACAGTCCAATTTTATGTATTTTCACGATGTCAGCACTTGATAGGAATGAGTTGTTACTTGTTCAACTGTGCGCCGTTACATTTTCGCAATTTTTCGACTAGTTCGAAAATAGATACTTTTTTTAAATTAGAAAATACCGCTATATTTTCCATACTATGAAAGCTTGGACACAGCAATTTAGTCTCAGACCGGATAGAAAAATAATACTAAAATGTGCCAAAAAATGGAAGTACAGCAAAAGAAGACATTATTAATACGCTTGTATTTGATAGATTGCCCGATCCAGAGAGAGAGAGAGAGAGAGGCAGACTGCCTTATGCATATTTGTAGCATAATCGTTGTAAATGACTGGCAATTAGGTCATCTCAGAACACACTAGTCGAGAGTGTTATTTCACTTAATTCGTTAATTACCTTGTCAAATCTAGTGGACACTGTTCGTCCAGACGTGGATAATTACACATTTCTGCTTCGACAGAACTGATGTCCTTTATTAAAACCAGGTCATTCATATATAGTGTTAAATTTTTCCATTATTCATGTTCTATTGCTATTATATTTGCCACAATATATCATTTATTTGACGGGCTAAGTCTATTTGGTTTCAAATGATATTCGAGGTTCAAAATGGAGTGGTTCGTTTTGCCTATAATGACGACTTTTCTCCACCTTTAACATTGAAGACATGTTTCAACATGGGAAAGGTTTGGTCGAACCCAACTCTTCCCCCGCCCCCCTTCCATCACTGGATCTTATCGTAGATTCACTACGTTATTCACATATGGACTGACTAAACTGTGATACAGACGAGACTCTTTCGGTGTAATTATGTAATGACAATTTTTTAGTTGAATTCGGATTAGCTCAAATGCATGTATTCAATTAATTTTTATCCTTTTCTCTTATCAACATCACATATTATCAGAAATACTTTTCACAAATGTTGGATGTGAAAGGTATTGATAACTTGTTAACTTCAGTGAAATATAATATGAACTTACAAAAATAAAAATCATACTTTATAACTTGGAACCTGGATATAGCAATCTTTACAAATACGTTAAAGTCCTGGCGCGTAGCTGCCTTTAGGCACATACGTAGATGCGTATGAAAATTTTGATAAGCCATATAATGCATTTCAAACCAATTATTTTAATGATTTGTTAATGATTTATTTAAAATAAATTCTTGGTGGAGGCCCCCGAACCCCAATCAGCGTTAACAGATAAACCCCTCCCATACACCCTCTCTCGTCGCTATGCGACGATGGGAATGCCCACCTCATTCTTTATTTGACGAATGAAAGCAAAGGTATAGCTACGCGACTGGGTCAATCATACCTGTAAATGGGGGAGGGGTGGCCATGTGGCACATTCAGTCTTGCACATTTAAATTACACTGGGAAACACTAAATATGAATATGAAGAAGATTTTATTTTCGGCATCATGACTTGTGCCATGAACAAATTCTAACAAAACTTCTTTTACTTCCTACTGGCTTAAGATTAACAAGTCGGATTTAACTATACTTTGTTAAGTGGAGCAAAGAAATGGTATTATTCTCTGGTTACCATGTAAACTGTTTTAGTTAAATAGCTCCGAGAATTATTTCATATTGGATCAGTTTCTAACGAATACGTGTCTGATAAACTAAAACTGCATTTAATTTCACACTTTGCTCATTTTATGGCATGTTAATTGTAATATCAAAATTACCTACATTATAAACTGTTGTTACGTTAAAAGAGTCACCGTTGCTATGTACTGTACGAGACTATGCAGCTAATCCGGTTTAAAACTAATAACAACGAGTTCGGTTTTAAATACATTTCCTGCTCGTTTTTTAAACAAATTTTGTTTCTTGTACGAGCTGTAAATTAGCGATAATAAACTATTCAAAAATACCGATTTTATATGTGAAACAAAACATCGGATTAATGCCAGTTTATCAGTAATCCCGGCATTCGAATCAAACCATTTTCCTTAGAATTCATATAGTCCTCATGTGTGAAACACATACAATTTTCAGAGATTTCAACTTATGTAATAAGAAAAACGTCTTGAAAGTTTAATGTTGCTTCATGACTGCGGACATGGTTTTGAATTGTATAAATACATGTCAGTCAGCTGCATTTTTCACATTTTCCTCATTCTTAGCCTCACGAGCGGCCACCGATGACGATACATATTAAAAATGTAACCCATTTTTAAAGACAAATGGACGTTAATACAAACTAAACAAATCACCCTTTAAAACACAGAAAATACATTTCGGACATTTTTAAGGTTATTACAGAGCTTTAGAATCCGTAATCCTCCTCCAACTGATGATGAAAACACATCATCAAGGTTATTGAACTGAATAAGCCATGGCGTTGGCCATAGCTATTTTCAAATGAAAAGTAGACGAGTAATATCACCTCCAAGAACAATATGCAGTAAATAAAAGAGTTATCGTTGAGATGGTACGTAAATGAATTTTATTGATCATAACAGATTTGAATGATGACGATATTTTTATTCAGACATTGCCACGTTAAGAATAGACCGGCTGGACGATATAGCCCAGTAAGCTGTTTTTTACAGATTAACAATAACTCCTTTGTGAGGAATTTGATTCCCAAGTTCATCTCATAAAAGCTCAGGGTCATTTATCATTACAATCATCACAATCATCAACTCCTTCGTCGAGGGTATCCTCACCGTTATAATCATCATCATCAACACAACTATCTCTCTTCTAAATTTAACGTTTTACTTAGCTTTGTTATGTTTTGTTTAGTTTCATTTAAACAAAGATAAACAAAGTGTTAAACCTTTAAGTAAACTTCTCTCTCTCTCCTGCTATATATGCACACACACACACACACACACACACACACACACACACATATATATATATATATATATATATATATATATATATATATATATATATATATATATATATATATATATATATATATATATATATATATATATATATATATTGACATCAATTTAAATTTAAATCAATTTAAATCTTTCGTGATCAATTCCATAATTTTTTCTTGTCTCAAATATTTGGCAAACCAGGAGACTAAAGGTTGTTCTTGTTCTGGCCATCTGGACCTAACCTCTATGTCATCCACGTCTCCTTTGACTTCCACGACTTTCACCATATCATCCCATTCCATTTCCAAACAGTCTCCATAATTAAAAGAGGGATACGTGTCTTCCATAACTGCTAAGAGTCTATAATGACTTTTCTTAAACTGTTGCTTTCTATAGGATTGTTGAATTCATCATACAAGATGACGTTCACCGTGTTGGGTAGAGCTACATCAAACTGATGTTCCACACGCAGTTGACCCGATTGCTAATGGATGGAAACGTCCATCGTCGCTGCATTGGTCTGGAGGGAAGCCAAACACCCACAAATTGTAACCTCCTGCTTAATCTTCGTACGAAATGGTGTGAATGGTGTTGGTCCCTAACTGTCCCGTGGCTTCGTATAGGAACAAGTACGATTTCAAGTAATTCTTCTGGGCAAAGTTAGGTTCGAAAGGTTAGGTACACGAGATCTTGACATCGCGACTGACTTAGATTTTGGACACTCTGTAGTGCTTAAACTGGAAAGGATTTTGATCGTGGGCTCCGTTGAGGGCTGCATTGATAAAGATGCCAACGATTAAACGTTTGGGTAACTGTCCTTGGAACAGGTGATCTTCGATCTTGGATTGGAGTCCAGAAGCAATGGTGAAAGTTTTCATCTCCAGTCGTCGTATCGGATACTTGGCAGTCGTTCTGCTCAAGGTGTGGCTGATGTTGTATCCCACTTTAGGTAACATGTCCAAGCATCGCACGTAAGGTTTGGCTTCTTGGATGATGGTTTTGTACTCGTTGGTATGAGCCATCCACCATTAATACTGACCGCTATGTATAGCCTATCGTGTGTTGGAAAACGGCGTTAAACCTTACAATACAACAACAACAACAACGACAACAACAACAACAATGAGCCATCGAATTGAAAACGGTACTGCTGAGATTCAGTCTGAGGCGGATATCAAGTCAGTTCAGCACATTCTTGTCTTTCAACCACATGTCCAAATGCCAACGAGTCATCAGTAGCAGGATTTTCTTTTCATGATCGTCAAATCATACATTGTGAGGATCGTCATCGGCTGTATCGACTGTGTTGTTAAATTTGTCCTCGCCTGCTCTGTCAGGTTTCCATACCACGCAAGCATCCAGATGAGTGTTCTTGGTCTCTTTTCCGAACGTCAAAATTTATTCCAGGTACTCTCGGTAAGGGTAAATATCCATGCTACTGCTGACGAGTTTGTTATTCAAGTACTAATCCTCTTCAGTGAACAAGGAATGCATGAACTTGTTGACGGGAGCTACTCTAGCATCGACTCCTGCAGCGGTGTCGTCCGTTTTGATCACTTTGACTATCAGGTACAAGTAACAGCTATTCAGATTGTTGTAATCTTCGGGCTGTCCTTTGATTTTAAACTCGATGGGAGCTGAATCCGTCAAAGAGGAGACGGGATGAAATTCTACACATTGGGATTCGTGCATCGTCGTCTTGGTGGGTGGCATGGCAAACAGATCCAGTTCCGACTTGAAACAGGTAAAAGACTCTCGGTACATGATGGAGTGGTGTCTTCGTCGTCTCTTTCTGTCTTGTCGTTCCTTTGGCGTCAGGGAAGCAGGAATGCCCGACTCGGAAGCGTCTAGGGCATTTTTAGGAGTTTCTCGTCAACCCAAAATGTCTTTGCTTGTTTGAAGCAAGACATTTTTGCCTGCTTTCAAGAAAGCTTCTAAAGAATTTCGTTAGTCGATGATGAGAGGTTGGATAAATTATTTGCCTTGCATTAACGCGGCATCTTTCAAGGCGTGCAATCCTCATGTCACCATCGATTTCAACACGGGGCAACCGAACGATAGGCCGATCTAAACATATCTCCTAAACCATGTTCTGTATGTCGTGCGACTACTCCTTGGTACACAGGATACACGACTTACGAGTCGTTAGAGAATCGTTTTCGAAAATGGAGTTTCACTGCGACTTTCCTTCTGGTGAATAGAACATTGTGTCCCAGATCTTCTTTGATAGCAATGTTGACAGTGTCAAAATACGACTTACTGACGGGTAAATAGCGATGATTAACAAATTCTTGGTGAATGTGATAGGTGTTTCCACCTTCCTCGTCAGTATCCGTGCCAGAAAGGAATGACACGCAGTAACGGTACGAAAGTGTGTCCCACCACGTTGTACTCAACCATATCAGAGTACACAAAAATCAAATTGAGTCCTTAGTTTAGTTCTACTGGGGATCTAAATTGCTTTGCAAAATCCAAGTTGTTGGTGATGAATGTTACAGGCTCACCTGGATTAATCATCTTGACATTCGCACCCAACATGTCAAAAAATTCCAGTGGCAATTGAATGGGCAGCGTTCTGTTATCCGGACATTTCATCAATAGGCGACGAGCTACTTTATCGTACTCCAGGGAGACACTGTTTTGTTTTCTTTCCAAGGCTTTACCAAACAGCACATTGAATCTGTCAGCAATGGTGTCCACCAAATATTGACCGCTAAAATAATAGCCTGCTGAAATTTTCACAGTATAGATGTACCATGGAGTGTGGGGGCTACTTGTCGTTTCTTAGCGTAATCTATAATTGGGTGTCTTTCCAAGTACTCTTGTACGTGGGCGTCCAGAACTTCCACCTCATACGTGTTTTGCTTCTCACTGATTTTTTTTATTTGGGTAGGTTGAATCTTTTCCATCAAAGCCACTTTCCAACAGTTTCATGATCTAATTGTATTGTCTGAAGGTATTTTAGCAGTGAGACAACACAACGATTTGTCGGGAAACACCTCAGTGGAACTGTCACATGGTAAAGTTAAGTAAAATTGGTTATTGTTGTTGTTCATGATTACAGAGTTCTGCTGTCCGAGTGGTCACTCGAATTGATAGGAGTCTCTAAAAGAGGATTGTTATTGTTGAAGTGGTGACTGCTATGAGGGTGATTGATGTTGGACGCAAGGAACCCATTGAACCCGTTCGAGGAGTGTTTCAGGGAAGGATAAGGAAAAAGGTAACTGATGCAACTGCTCAGTAAAATGGCCCACAATTGTTTGTCTCGTTGCTGCAAACTCAAATTGGCATACACGTATTTGGCAGCAAAAGACGATTTGCGTTTTAGGCACACGTTTTCCACATCACAACCACAAGGGTTGCTTTTGTAGATCTTGCACAGAAGAGCTGGGTGAAGGCGTGGTCACGGTTGTAGACGCAGCTGAGGCTGTGCTTAAGGGCATGATGGTTACTTCTGTTTACAGTCGATGACTTACGAAGCGTCGATCCAGAATCAAAACTGGGAGAATATCTTTTCCAACATATTTTGACTTCTTTTATACGACGTTTTTCCATTTTTCGGGTTTTTCGTTCGTGAATGCTTTTGATGTCGTATACATCGTCTTCTTTTTTAATCACGCGTTGTAACTCAGGTAAGTGAAACATTGCTTTTAACACTTCCCCGTTGATGTCTTCCAATTTATAGTCGGCAGGATGACGGCCATGCACTCGTCCAGTGACACGAAGCTATTCAGTGGTCCATTTAGGTAAGTAACCTTTGTCGAAAGTACGTTTGGTTTTGCCAATGCGCAATCAATATCCTGCAGCCAACACGCCACCTTTATCTGGGAAAGCCACAGTTATGGGGGTACCAAACAAGCGCTCAAAACAGTCACTTCGTTGTCGGGAGTCACTTCTTGTGGGGCACATCGGATGCTCCGATGGTAAGATTGGTTGTACGCTTGGACGAGGTGCAGTAAGATGGCAATGTACTTGAGAGTGTCGTGATGCGTAAAATATTTCCACTTGAGTTTTTTCAAGGTGCGTTGTAAACGTTCCACGATGCAGGCTTTCGTTTCGGATTTCTCGGCAGTGAAAAAAATGAATGTAAGGTTTCTTCCGTTGTTTTGAAAGTTTGGTTCAGAAATTTGGTGTCTTTGTCGGTTTTCCATTGAAGACGGTGACGACCGCATTGTTTCAACGCCAGTTTGAGGGCGTGCACTAACTCACCGCTCGATTTGTAAGTCAGTTGCACGACCAAGGCAAATTTAGAAAAGACGTCGATGACACAAAACAAATATTTGGACCCACAATAGTAGGTTGCCAAATGAGAGACATCGGGTATATATCGGTTTGCCATTGATGATCGATGCCTTCACCTCGGGTGCAACGTCTGGAAATTTTTCATCGAGTCGTTTGTGCAAAGTGTACGTGGCTTGTTTTTGCAACCATCTTTGCACCTGAGATAAAGGGACACTGTTTAGACGGTTTTGGCAGAACGATACAATTTCTAAACTCCTCCGTAACCTGAATGATGGAATGGATCGTAGTAAATGCTCGCTAAAATGTTCTCCATTTTTTTATAAGTCACCAACTCTTCAGTGATTCTACTTTGGATGGGGCGAAATTGTGGCATGGACACGACTTTACATGTCCGACGTTCCAGGGGAGAAGAAGTCGATGGTAGTGATGGCGGTGGTGGGTGGTGGTAATGGGATGGCATTTTATCTTCTTTTCGTTTATCACTTCTGGTTTCCCGGTTTTCTTTTTCATTTCTGTCGAAGGAGGAGTGGACATAATCTTTTTGACCCAAGTTTTAAGTTCTTCTTGTTGACGTTTGGGGGATGGGGTAAACAAGGACGCTCCAATCTTACTAGAGATGGGAGCTGCTGGTGTTGTTTGAAAGGCCTCTGTTGCATCTTCTTCCTCTGGCATCCGTGGGGCTTCGTCTGTCTTGACCGCTGAGGGTGGTGGTGATGAAATTTTTATCAGGGCCTTAAAATCTTTTAGAGGTGGCAGAAGTGTTTCTTCTAAAACTTTCTGGTCAAAGAGTTGCAGTCCTTGCATCACTTTACCGTATGGTTGCGATTTTTCCGTTTCTGACAAATCGCTGAGATCCATCAACGATTGCAATTTGTGTTGTAACTGGGACATCACGGTCAAATGAAGATTGGGAGGTAAAGATCTTTTATCTCCAGAATACACTTTTATTCTCTTGGCCCTTTTTATCTTGGAAACATGGGTAAAAATACCTCCCAGGTGTCCAAACGCGGGTCCTACTATTGCTTTGGCAAGAGGTGCTAACGGGTGTAAAAAATCATCCGCGTTGGACTAATATCTGTTTCTTTTGATGGATGGGAGTTTTCTTTTGGATCAATTGGCAAAGAACGTGTCGATGTTTGGCTAAGCATTTTGTCTGAGACAAACGTATCGTGCCTTTCAAGACATTCAGACATTTTCTCACCGTATCGATGACACCTTTTTTAGGTTGATTGAATGAGACTTTTGGCATGGGTGGAGAAGCTTTGGACAGGACGGACAACACGTCTCCATGTTTGACTGAACGAGGAGGCAGTCCTTTTGTATTCTTTCATTTGGGAGTGTAGAATAATTTTTCTTGGGGGTGACATCTTTGATGGTTGGTTCCTTAGTACACACCAAAAATGCACTGATGTCGATGACTTGACACACGCCCATTCATCTTTGTTTGGACTATCGCTTCTTCAATAAGGTGACGATGTCTTTTCCAAAATCGTCAAAGAATCCTCCCCTTTGGATGCTACTCTTTTTCTCTGGAATACTGTTTTTTTCTGGGGGTAATGGCGATGTTTGACTAAGCGTGTTTTAGGATGACGAGACTTGTTTCTTTTCTTTTTCAATTTCCTTTTTGGACAGGAGAACGACGATGGTGACCGTGTGTACTTCTTTGATGGCACATCTTTGGACGTTCAGGAACATACACGCACAAATGCACTGAAGTCCATCATTTGACATGCGTCCTTTTATCTTATTTGTCTGAGAAGGTCAGAAAAAATCATCCCTTTTGGTTGTTCCTCTTTTTCTTTGGAAGACTGCGTGTTTTCAGGGGTAGACGTCGAGGCTTGACTGAGCGCTTGTTAAGATGATGAGATGTCCTTTTCTTTTTCCTTTTCCTTTTTGGACAGAAGAACGAAGTTGGTTTCGGTGTGCACTTTTTTGCTGGGATATCTATGAGCGTTAAGGAGCACATATAAAAATACACTAAAGTTCATGGCTTTACACGCGTCCTTTTATCATTGTTTGATAAATGTTTTTGTTCAATATTTTGTTTAAACTGATTGACCATATGTTCAATACCAAAACATCCTCCCATTTGCTGGAGTCTCCTTTTCTTTGGACGTTAGAACCTTTCTGGGGGTGACGTCGATGCTTGGCTAAGTGTTTCTAGGATGTCGAGACTGTCCTTGTATTTTGTCTTTTCCTTTTTGGACATTAGAACGACTATGACGGTAACCGTGCGTATTTCTTAGCATCTTTGGTCGTTCAGGAGCACAAAAATACTAAATCCCATCGTTTGCCTCAGGTCTTATTATACTGGAATGCGTCGCCACTGATTGTCTTTACGTCGCATCAACTTGATGACAGGCATCACCCGTCGTGAAGTGGTTCGCACATTTTAAATCGGGACAGTTCTTGCTTGGATAAATCCAGTAAACTCTATAACAAGTCCGATCCCACTTGGACATTGATTTTGAGAGCAGGTACGTTTTGATCAGCTGCCAATGGAACTAAAGAGGAAGATGGTATCACCGCTGAAGGAGAAATTCTAGCAGACGCGCGTTTCTATTGTTTCGTCAAATGAGGAAGAATAGCTGTCAAATTAGGTTTGGCAGGCATCACCAGCAACAGAGAAGTGGAAATACCTGAGGCTACTGGAGACGCGGTCATCATCGCAATAGGTGGTGGTTTGCGGCTGTAAGGTTGCGTCCTGGCAGAAGTGCCTCTATTGCGGGTAGAAGCTGTTTTATGTGGTCTTTTCTGGGAACCTTTCTTTTCCTGAGGCTGTGAACCGGTCTTGACACCGTTGCTTTTTCTTCTTCTTCTCTTTTTCGTCTTAGGGAGGCCTTTGGGGGCATTGAGATCCGGTTTTAAGAGGGAGCGAATGATTACACCTCCTATAGAAATGCTACCTCCAGGTTTCAAAATGATTTGCTTTTTGGTTTGAGTGTTAATGCGATGATCGGCCAGTTGCGCCTAGGCTACTTTGTTTTCTGTCAAAAAAGCGTTTGGTTTGATGTGGAATGTGAATGATGCCTTGCAGTAATTCACGTGCTGTCACAACAATCGTAAGATTTCTTTGAGACTGGCTTCTAAGACACAAGCACGTATTTGTGGATTTTTTTTCGCGACTTATGCCGTACAAGGCACGAATTAATTTGATGGGAAGCTGAGACTAAAGGGACGCTGTGTGAGACAGACCCAACGTGTCCGATGTTTTTATAGATTTTTTTGTTAAGTCGACGGGAACGTGTACAGGACAGGTCATCCGTCTTGGCGCTAGTGGTGAAACAAATGGGTATGAAATCGCATATAATCAGGGATGGTAGGTTTTAAATCCACGAATAAATAGGCCCGAGGGTTTTTAGTTGCATCGTGGTACGCATGAGTCAGTCAAGGCGTTCCTAACTGTTTGTCTAAGACTTGCACTTGCGATTTATCTCTGTGGTTTTTAAACAAGATAGGCTTTACTTTGTTGAAGCAAATTTTCAGTGATGTAAATGACACTGGCATTACAATGACGCCCTTTGCGCGTAAACCACAGTTTAATTTCTTCTTCGTATTCTCCTAATATGTCGTCGAAGATGACCAGATGGGTTTGACTGGGGTCAGACACGATCCGGTCGTCTTCACCAGGGATGCCTTCCACTAAAACGATTGACTCACCTTGACTTTGTTGCAAGAGACTGTACAGCCATTGCCACTCTTTGTAACACTATACGACCCGTTGAGGTGGACGATCGATCAAGTGATTTTTAGTGTAGGGAATGTCACTTTTGACACGAAGACAGACAAGACAAGAGCTTTTATACTTTCAGGGCACGTTTATTGATTTTTAAGAAATGGATCAACACGAAAGACAAAAATACACAAAAGCCAATGGTTAAGTTCAGCTGTTAAATGCACATCACAATGATCAAAGTAGAATGTAAAGAAGTCATGTTTTTATTAACAAAGGTGTCCTTGGGACAGTGTGTAATGTTCTTAGTCTCTTCATTGGGTACAGTCGCACAGGTGTCCTCCCTGAATGGCCTTTCGGGAATATCCAAGACAGTCCTGTCATGAAGGGAGTGGTTTTCCTCAGTGACGGGTTCTTTTTCTGCCACTGCAGTTAACACAGTTTTAAAAGTTACATTTTCCAATAGACGTTTGAATTTAGGATCTCAGCTCTTGGGCATAATGGACCATTTGTTTGGTCCTATCCTCGAAATCCCAACTTTTCCAGTCACAAGCTACACACAAATCGTCGTAAACATTATCAGTACCTATAAGTTGACAAAATTTTTTCTCCGTAGAATTAGAGACCTACCCAGATGAAAGCTCAAGACTTTTAACAGAATGAGTCTCTCGTGAACATTTAAAGGTACCACTTTCATGCTTCTTGGCGGTGCTTCACATCACATATCGTACATAGCTCAAAAAGAATCGGCTGGTAAACGATATCACAGAAAGCAAGTCACTAAGACACACACTACACGACAACCCTAATTCATGGGATACAGTGCTCGTAATAAGTGATGGTTGTCATCCAGGGCCTGAATAGTGTCATCGATTTCCTATGACAGCAACCGTGGTATCACGAGTGATAAAGATAGTGGCATAGTAGCAGGTAATAAGTGGACCTTTTGCACTAAATTGATCTTACTCCTTCGTCGTCTCAAAATTGTTTAGTCAGTATTTCACACGTGAATCACAGCACATAATGTTCCTCTGCCGACAAACTTTAATAGCGTAAAAGACTTTGTTAATCCTTTAACTCTTCCGTTGGAATTCGATATAGTATGGCCACCTTGTACATAGTAGAATGAGTATCCACAAAAGTCTTCTAGTCCTCGTCCAGTTCATCAATGTCTGACTGATGGAACGTTTTCAAAAGAATCAGTACTATTATACCATTCAGGTACCACTGGTTCCAACATTGTTGACGTAACGGATGCAATTGTTCTTTGCGTTGTACTCGTAGTTTGACCAACTAAAGGTAAATACGTTCTCTCAACTCCACAGACAAACCACGAATGTTCTCTTGTAAAGTATCCATGAAAATGTCAGCCAGCATTTATACCTATCCTGAGGGTCACTTCTGAATGCCCCTTAGTTTTATTCAGGTTTCCTTTTCTTTACTGAATGATTTTGAGAAAAAAAGGGTATAGTTTCTTCTGAGGCACTTTCACCATATTGTCTATCCTTAGACAAACATTATTTGTTTATACATCTATCATACGTTAACAAAAGGCTTCTCATAAATGTGTGATGTCCGCTGGTTGATGGTTAATCTCACACATACCATGGTACATTTAAACAGTCTTTGTAATTCTGTTCCAGCCCTTTGCCGTCTAGAATTTCACAATTTACCAGAATCTTGAAATAAGTACATCGATATCCATTAGGTAGTTGTTGACGGTCCGACAATTTGAATAGTTTCAAATGAATCACATCTCTTATGGCATTCAGATACCATGGATAACTTAAAAGTTGATGATTGTTAGGATACAATTGTTTCTTGCGTTTTACTTGTATCTTGTCCAACTCTCGGTAAATGCGTTTTCTCAACTCCACAGACAAACCACGAATGTTGTCTTGTAAAGGATCCATCCATGGATTACTGAGGTTGTCCAACTAAAGGTAGATAGTGACAATCTGGAGACCATCGAGCATGTTCCAGGTAAGCTGAATCTTTCTGCTCCCACCCGTGAAGTGACACACCGGAACTGAAACACTTCACGTTATCCCCTTCGCCAAAGTAGATAAATCCGGCTCTGGCTAATTCTACTGGGGTAGGCCTTCCAAGATATTTAGGTCATTTTCCTCGGAACGTTTTGACTCGATTTTCAAAGTTGCAGTATTCAGGCAAACCCGCAGGGAACGAATATTCGTCTTTCACAGGCTCTTTTCGATGAAGGTACGGTGAAATCCGCAGGAGTTTATTTGGAGTTGGATGACATCCGTAGTGTGGTAGCTGCATGGTTTCGCGTGGAGATTGACATCCACCATGAAAACCAGTAACGAGTCTACGATAACGCACAACATCACTTTCCATGGTAGGTATGGTAGTACTAGTCTTAGCAAAGTTCCCATGATGTCCTGCTGAAGTAGTTATAGCAAAGTTCCCACCACGTGGTACTGAATCACTGAGGTCACAGCGTACGGCATATCTGCAATCACAAGGCACATCATGGCACTCGAGTGTTCACTCTCTTGATACTTCCTATTTAAAAGGATTCATCGTTCTCGTTTAGCAATGGTAGTCACAATGAAATATTGGTCTTGAACGTTTTCCCTTTTTTATGCTCACCAATATCATCATGTCCGTACGGCAAAGGGAAGTGATTGGGAAGCCGCACTAGCTTGTGACACACGATCTGATACACCTTTTCCAAAGGTCAACTGACGATTTGGTGTCTGACTTAAACCTACATTCTTGTGAGGATGGTAGGTGCTCATTTTAATATCTTGATCCTCTCCACATTGCAAGGCTTCTTTAAATATCCCAAAGTTCACCACTTGACTAGTGCGATAATTGAGTGTCAGTCCTTTCATTTACACTCCGTGTGCACTGCTCCTTGTGGGTTCATGTATTCGTAGCCATAATTGTTGTTATCCCATTAGCAAAATTTAGTATATTATCGTTGGGGTGCACATCCGTTCAGGCTCCTAAACGGTCTCCTTCGATGACAGGGTGACGTTGGTTCATGATATCGATGTAGATGCAACTGTCTGTGTCAAAATATAGCACACGATGTCCTAATTAGTGTAACGCTTCGTCCAACTTTAAACGAGCATATGCTATCACGTAGGCCTCAATAATAACATTTCCCAATTCGTCAGCTTCTACAAAGTCCAGTTCTTCTTCGTAATTGACTAATATCATGTCCTCACGAAAGACGTCAAGTGTTTCATGTATTTGGTTTTGTCATGAATCATTTAAAAGTAACGGGAAGTTTCTGCCGAACACTTCGCCTTGGGTAAACACGGTCGTTGTGCCATATTTCCCCACAAGCAATTTGACCTCACTTTGGCAAACGATCACGTTCCATCGTTTTATTTTCCACGCAGTCAAAAAGGATGCCTTCCTGCTCCAAGCATTTCTCTTTGAATTTCTTCTCGCCTTCGGGATTGTGGCACCTGCAAAGACAGCCACTGTCTTCTTGTTTCAGTTTCAAAAAGTCATGCTTGTAGTCTGGGGAAATTCCTTCCTGAGTCTCGTCGCCCTTGCGGTATTTTTCTGTCTTGGGAAAGTGGTAAATTTCGTACACATCTGACAATTGGTATCCCAGGTCCAGAGCTTTTAACAACTCCACGCTAACCCACGTTCCAGTCAAGGCACGTTCTTCCTGGGTGTGCTGACAAGGTCGGTCTTGGTTACACGTTTCGGCACAAGAACGGCACAAGGGAATCATCAGTGTTCTTTGGCAATGGTGAGGTAAAACTGGATGGTACATGTCCGTGGGAGGCAAGACTTTGCACTTGATCAATCTTTCGTATTCTAGAATGTTGCCCTAATGGACGTGTGCCCTGCGGAAAAATGACACTATTTGCACACGTAAAGATACAGCTAACACACGTCCAAGTATCTGATTTCTTCTCCTTACTCCTTGTTACAGTAAACAGGTGGCATTCGTCCATCCTCCGTACAAAGTATGCCATTGGGTTCAGTAGGTCCACCAACTTGTAACTTTCCACGGTGCGCTTAAACTGTTCTAACTTCAAGCGTAGCTTACAAGTGGCCTCGTACAAGTCTTCCATGGTACGTTGTAACAACTGATTTTTAGTGCCACGTTGAGTGTAACTATTGAGACATCCGCGAAATAAGCATCCGTTAAAATCGTACACGATCTTGGGATTTTCAACGTCCCAACCATCCACCGAATACGTTCCGATGGTTTTTTCTCCTCCTCCGTTGCGGTAATGTTGGATCCTTTTGTCTTCCTTGTCGCAAAAGTAATGTAGCCAGCGTAGGGCTTTGACCAATTATTGGCGCTTGACAAAGTTCGTCGTTTGAGGGTTTAAAACAGTCAGGGTCTTCTCGGGCATGAATCGTTGGCGGTACACTAAGAAACAAGCTTTGGCAATAGTGTAGGCTTCTTTCAAAGGATCGATCCATCCGTGTTCCATGAATAAGACTCAAATTTGTTCACAGCAACGCCGTAAAATGTCCACGTCAGAACGACAATACTTTAACATTTCTTCCTGAATGGCGAATGGGTTTTAGACTTAAGTGTGGTACGAAACGTAGAAACCTTCTCGTTGCTCGTTGCACATGTTGTCGGGGTCATCGTAGTGAGCCTCGGGCAAATGGGGCAGAACGGCGTGTTAACTGGTTTCGGTATTGATAAAGTGCGGAAATAACCTTTGGACATTTCTGTCATCCCAAACGCTTTAGGTATTTGACTCACTGACATAGACAAGTACCTCTTCGAATCTATAAATCGTACTTGTCCCACTTGCATGGAAATGATTTTGGCTCCGTTCAAAGTCACTTTAGAACATTCGGTGCTTTTTCCGTATAGTATCTGAGAAGACATTGTCGATCGTACCCGGAAAAATTGTGAGCCATCACTGTGGCATAGCTATGACACTCTGCTATGACACTCTCCGTAATGTTCGATGTTCTCTTGCTCCTCGTCTCGTCGATGGGGTCTAAGATCAATTGGGCAAAATCGGCTAGTGCGTTCGGTCACCGAAAGATTTTTTCACGTCCTGCAAGAATCTTGCTACATTGAGGGCAGTGATTAAAGATAGGTTATGGGATACACTTCTCTCACGCTCGGTGAGCCACACAGAAATTAGGAATGTGAATGCCAGTCTCTTGCATGCATTCGAAATCGAGAAAGATAAAATTCCCTTTCTTCTTCTGGTCATCGTCTTCCTGTTTGGGTTGGTATTTTTGAATGTAGCATTCGTGTTACATGCCCACGATTTGGTGACAAATGTGGCATCGTTTCTTTCCTGAACATACGTGTGCCTTGGAATTATTGATACGTGTACCTTGACCACAAGTAGGGCACAATCTCAAGAGTTGACACGCATTTTTGTGCTGTGAACCTTGCGTCTTCAGATATTGCTGGTAACAGGCAGGGATGACAAAAGTACGCTGACAAACAGGGCAATGCACTCATTTTTGTTCTTCGTCAAGACAGGGCTTAGAGGCCAAACATCCCTCACATTTCGATCTACAATGCTTGTGTTGCTCTAGAATGTTTTAGCCATAGTCACAATTTTCACAGTATGAGCTGTATCCTAGGAATGCAGCGAAACTGGTAATGTCATTAAAATGTTCATCGTGATGATGGACGTGACGGTATTTTCCATCTTTGACATTTTTGACTCGACACAAAAGAGGTCTGTGCACTTCTTGAGGGTCGACGTTCAAAGTGTAGCATGGAAAAAATACGTCTTACAGTTTTTGCATTTCAGGAATTCCACAGGGTTTGTCTTTGGATATCTTCGTTCTGCTTATCTTCCTTGTTTACTAGATCCGATTGTTGAATAGTTTTCCAGACTGTTTTCCATTCTCTCGAATGCGGTAGTACTTTTCAGGGTTTAGTAGTAGTGGTGGTGAACTTTTGCATGGTGTAGACTCTCTGGGTCTGGATTCATTTCATCTTAAAAATCGCTGGCATGCATTTGAGCCAAGACTTCAGCTACTGTGCGAGATGACTGGTCACGTTTGTGTTTCTTACTTTCTCCCTTTCTCCACGAAATGATGCGATCGTTTCATCTTGACGGCAAAAAGTCAGATGACTACATTTTAAACGATATTGGTCCCTTTATCAATGTCAGCCCATTGTCTTCCCTATATAAAGAGTTAGTGTCTTCCCTTCAAGTATTTATTTCACTCTCAAATCAACCAGAACGATGGAAGAGCCAACACAGATTGAACGTCTAATCAGATCTTTGCGAGATGTCATACGAAAGTTTCCTTCAGAGAAGCCGACTGACTAATACCTCTCCTTTCAAGATAAAAATCACGATACTTGCTATATCTGTCAGAAGAAAAGGCATTTAGCTACAAAGTGTCCAGACGTAAAAAGAAAGCAAGACAGGGACCAGAACAGACAACATTCAAGATACCTGTTATCTTTGTCAAGAGAAAGGACATTGGTCTTCTTCGTTTCCTTCATGCCTCTTCTTCTTGCTGCTGCTGTTGAATGTGAAAAGTTTGTTCTTCTACTTTCTACTGTTGCGAAAATTTCTCCAAATTCTTCTTTCTGTCTCTGTTTAAAATCCTTGATGTGCGGTAAGAAAGGAGAAGGTAACAAAGGTGCTGGTACCGAAACCAATTCTTGCATGGAAGAGAGAAAATCTACTAAATCCCAAATAAAACCGGTCTCCTCTAGAAGTAGGACCGTGTTGACTTTGGCAGCCGCTGCTATGCCATCGGTTCGCGTCTCGACGGCCGGTGCGCCCCAATTCATCATCTTCTTAGTTTTCGTCATGTTTGAAAACCCTGTCACATTGATTCACTGCGCACAGACGCTAGCGCAGCTATATAGGGAATGTGACGTCACATGTAGGTTCCTTCGGATTGGAAGACAGACAACGCGCTGTGACTGAATTTTGTAACGCGTGGTTCGATTGGTGAAAAAACTCAATCCGTTTCTATCGGCTCTACCACTATCAATAACCACGGTTCACTAACGTTGAATCATTTACTACCGTGTCGTCGATTCTGTTCCGCACAGACTTATCCATGCATGTCAAATCATCATGGACAATCATACGGATCACCGATACGAGCGTTGGGAAAAGAAGGATCTATCTGGAGAGACAAGACTGTCTGATGATAGTCCTCATCTACGGATCAGAAGTCAGAAGAAGTTTGAGGAAGAGAAACAGACCTATGCGATGCCCTATATGTTAACGGAATGGTGTTAACAAGAAAACCAACGGCCCTTTTCAGTGCCACTGCATTGCATCGAAAGCATTTGCTCTCTTGCCTAACATTCTTAAAGTCGATTTAATATTTTAGGTGTGATAGATCTATGCATGTGTTATATATCTGTTTTTATTTGTCTCTACTATTTGTATTTCTATTTGACACCTGTTGTCCCTATACAAAAACAAAAACTTTCGCTTGACGCTATAGTGGCCCTAGGTCAATTTTTGACGCCAAATATCCGGGACACCTTTTTGTCTGGATTTTCCACTGACGCTAAATAGCCCCCCTTCACTACTAACTTCGTTATGGCTCATCGATTTCTAGGTCAATAAAATATATTTTCCAGCATCCGCAGCAAGTTTAAATAAACTAGTTGAAACAAAATGGTTTAATTCATGTATAGACAGTCATGTAAAATTTTGCGAACTCAAGGGTTTTTCTGTTTTATTTGTTTGTCCTGTCTATGTTTTGTATTGCCTTTGATACAGACTTATTAAGAGTCGAAAGCGTTCAGGCTAGCTAGATACTGGTCTTGCACTCTTTTTGTTGTCAGTTTATTGCCGTTATTTTTTGTGGTTCTCTGGTGAGGTTAACTGAGTAGATACTTGTTGGAAAACACCGCCACCACATCCAAGTTAAATTAATGAATTCTGATTGAAATATCAAGCTTCGTGTTATATTATGGAAGTGGTGCATGCTGGAAGTTGGGGGAGGAGAACGAGAGGAAGAGAGAATAGCAGAAACACAGTTTGCGAGACTGTTCAAATGAGTGTACATTTTGGTAGTGTCACATATTGTTGCACATGAATGCAAATTGGTGTATGCAGTTAGAATGGAGGGAAGGGAATATAAATGTGTAATATTTATATAGTGAGGCCATGATAACTAACAAAATCACTTCATTAAATACATAACAACAAATAAGTCAATTAATTATTAACCACAATCATGATCATAGTCTTGTACTTTGGAAACGACAAGTAGAAAGACAGAAGAAATAATACAGACAATATTAATATATATTAATTAGGTATTAATACTATTAATATCATTCTGCTTAGAACATATCAAACGTGGAAATAATGTTGGCACTCACGCTAATAAGTTAACGAAATTCGATATTTGGTTTATTTAAAGTTATCAACTGACAGGGGAGAAAAAGAAACTTCAGAGTAAAACTAGAACGGTTTTGGGGTTTACCTCCCCTGATAACCATCTGCTCTCAGTGCTAAATCGGAATCAATCGTAACCCAACTTTGGTGGTGGCTAATCTCTGTGACTATGGTATAACGACGTATGGACTGGACAACTGGTCAATCTATTTACTAGTGGCGGATTATGCAGCCTTTCGGTGTTCACGGCTGGACGAACCAAGACACGATTGATTCACTTCCTTTCATGTATGCCTTTGTAAATCAAGCACCCAGAACCCGTTCGAGCCAAATGCATTTAATCTGATAACCAAACAGGTTAAACACCGAAACTGACGCACAAACACGACCACCATCATTCCACCACAAAAAAGAAAACAAAGAACAGAAACATGTAAACACTCACATACATATGGAAATACGAATGACACAACAGTTGAACCAGTCAATACCAAATTAAGATTTACAGTATATTAAAAGAAAATTACAAGGTTGATCTCACATTTACAAAAAAAATATAATTGATGTTTTAAGCTATAATTCTTGGATATTATGACAACCCAAAAGTACTGATGATAAAATAGGAAATACAAGATATCTAAGTTCACTAATAGTACAGTGAAGTTTAGTTACAGAAGTTATATCAATGTAACTAGTCCTGACGTATTGTTTTCACTAACGTCAATTAGTACCACGGGTATTCTTCAAATAAACAACCAAATGATTTGCCGTATGTAGCAGCACATAAGATATACGAAATATCATAAATTCTGATGCGACTATCATAAGATATTTTAGTAGCATATTTGAATATTCAATAATGAAACAGTAACATATTACGTATTGGTTAAAGAACACACACACATATATATATATATATATATATATATATATATATATATATATATATATATATATATATATATATATATATATATATATATGTGTGTGTGTGTGTGTGTGTGTGTGTGTGTGTGTGTGTGTGTGTGTATGTGTGTGTGTGTTTGTGTGTGTGAGACGATCGTTGTATAACAATATTTTAATATTCTTTAATACGAACCCCAGCCGATGACTCAGGTATGACATTTTAATATATTCTGTGTAATAGATATTATTTGAACAAAAATGAGCAAAATCATTTAAACGATAGAAAATGGTATGCAATTAATAACATATAATGGTGTCGTGCGGATTTGAGGTAGTATACAAAAGACGCCCCGGCAAATCTTGCTGTGAATGCTACGATATCATTAGTCAATAATCGATTACTCATTTGGTCTCCTTTATAGAGTTCAACATTTAATGGATGACCATATACTAGATCGAATTTCTTTATATATGCAACAAGTTAGTACCATTATAGGACAAATATAGTATATGTGGCTGCTCAAGGAGGGTGGGGATGGCAATATGCCCCAGGGAACCAGGCAAAGGCGCAGAGGGGTTATCGTCAAGACCGTTTTTGCAGCTGAAATATGCATACTTCATTTTGCTATAATCGGACAATTCTTCACATAACTCATATTTAGATGTTGGAGGGAGGATAGTGTTTGTCAATGGCATAAATAGTGTTCTCTGTGGTAATTAAGTGACCCCAGTAATGATTATTGCCCCGGGACGCCTTGAACACTCGTGCTGCAACTTTATTGTTTTCAATTAATCATGTAAACTCTTCAGCAACAAACACATTTTGGCTTAGATATGTGGGATTGGTGGATAAGTTATAAAGAATTCATACATTGAATCGATTCGATACCGGCTATAACTGTGACACTGGCGTTGCTAAACAACAGCTCTAAAATAAACATGAATAGTTCTTTTAAACATTATCTTGTATATTTGTTGTAATCCGTAATATAAATAGTATATTTCGTTGTGTCAAACACTCCATAATTGTAGAAAGAAATCCTCCTGTACAATATATTATGAGAAGGGATTGAGTAGCTGCAGGTAAGTTTAACTTTTATCGTATTATTTTAGTAACGTCCAAATGTTGTCACTTCAATAGCTAGTGTGATTGTAACTAATTCAGTTGCTGGCAGTGTCAAGAAGCTGTGTGTTAAACTAATGAAAGTGTATAGACACGACTATAACTCTAATAGATTAAATGGAATATGGAGATAATAACCACAAATGCTTGTAAACAATTACCAGCATGTGTTTATAACATTGTTGGTTGTAGCCATATCATAAGTAATACCCAAGAAGAACTCACAAATTTAGGACGACTTTTTGAAAGAATAAATAGTTTTCAATGCCTTCAGTGAGAAATGCAATGAACTTACTTTTACTGAACCAAATACAGACTATGAAAAAGGCTATATGTTTCAAGATGGAGTAAATAAATGCAGATCTTGACAAAGATCAATGTTATTTTGTAATTGTTTATCATACCAAAGCTCCTATATTATTACCAAATAACAAAAGTAAAAATTTAAAAAATGCTTACGTGAAAAACAATAAACAGAAAAAATAATATTAAATGCGGATTTGCCTAAATTAATGCTTCAGGAATCCAGACAGGATATTGTCATATCCTGCTGCTTTGCCTGATTTGATGTTGCTTATCACCTTTTCAAGCTCTGTTGTTGTAAATGCCTCTGGAGTCTTTTAATCTAGTTTATCTGACTTCCGACGGCAATATTGTCGCTACTCATTTCGAACTTGACGTCAGTACTGTTTATCCAGAGGTGGTTTTCCCACTTGTAGTAAATGGCTAGCAACATCATTTGGTTAGACAACAGGGTGGACTTGAACTGGTGGTTGCTGATCGGTGCCAAGTCAACGAATCAAGCTCCGGCATTTCCGGCTGGAGCGCGAGAAGTTGAGTGACCCTCTAATTTTCTCCCAGCTAGTGCGCCTGGCACAGTCCAGCACTTCTACCATGTCTATCGTATCCACCACTTCCTGAAATTTAAAATCGTATGCATATGCTTGCTGGCCATCTTCTTTTTTTGGTTATTTCGTGTAGAATGGCACGAAGGTCTGTCGGTCGGTTAAATTAAGGTGATTTTCGCCCATACGGACATGCACGACTGGTTTATGCCCCATTTGGGGCTGATCGATTGCTTCGAGGGGGGAAGGAATGGTACCACTTCCCCCAACGCATTAGTGCACTCATAGAGTGCTGATTGATTAGCCGACTAGTCGTGGGACAATATGGAAGTCTATCTCGCGTGGGATTGGACCCAACACGCACTCAAGGTAAATAAATGTCTGTTTGTCGGTATTACTGCAGGATAAGACGTCTCGCAGGACTGGGCACTGATCTTATGACGCCACCCTGGTTCCGTGCTTACACGCTCATCGGGGCACCTGATTTATAGACGAGTGGGAATCGGTCCACACACTCGAATTTTGTCCGAGCAGGAAGGGAGATGAGAGATTCGGAAGGAAGGTCAAAACATAGCCGGAAAGTAACTCGCCAAAATTAATATTGCCAAATCCAACCCAGTTGCTTATTTAATGGGTATTCCCTATTACGATCCTGTGATAGCCACACTCGTACTTAGTGTCTCGGATTTAGGTTTCAAATTTTCCTATCTTAATTATTCCGAAAACACACAGTGTGCTTAAATTATTTAAATCGAAAAAAAAATTAGGTCTGAGAGACCATTATATTTTGTTTGAATATCAAGTTATGAATTGTGGTTTTAATTTTGAACGGCAACCGAAGGATTGTATTAGGTTTACAATAGTATTATCGAGTCGGGATTTTAAGCCAAACTGAAATCTCTTAATAAGTGGCAATGATTAGATAGCCCTGAAAAGGCTGACGTTAATCCTCATCAGGAGATAGTAGACCTTTCAGATGCTTGGGTGGTGAAAACTCCCATTTGTCATCTTCTTCAGTCGCCATGTTTTTCGGGCAGATGCTATCATTTAGTTTGTCGATGATGCATGCTGCTTTCAAGAAAGGTAGTTCTTGTGGTGTAATGAACCTTCCCTGACGTCCTGTCTTTTGATATTTTCTACCACCCGTCCTAGTGTTCAGTGAAGTTTAGTACACTAATTTGGTCAGCCATCATGTAGCCTATTCCAATTTGTTCTTCCTTGTCAAATATGTTGTTGACCTCCTCTGCACTTTGTTTGGCTGCTGGTCGGATTTTCCTTCTTTGTGGTTGTTGTTGTTGCTGCTGATGATGATGATGCTGTTGAAATTGTCTTGGTTAGGCCTGTTCTGGAAAATCTAGAGAATTAGGCAAGTTTTCTTGGGCTTTCTTTTTCTTTTGCTGCCCTCTTGTTGTAATAGTAGTTCCAGTGGCTCCAGTAGCTACAGCAGCTTCAGTAGTTGTTTTGGACGTTTCAAGTTTACTTGGTGTAGGTACCTTGATATTCTTTGGTGCCACATTTACGACTGGTGTTGTTGATGTTAATGATGTTGTTGTTGTTGAGTTCATATGTGCATATAGCATTGTTGCCCTCGAGTCGACATTAGGTTTCTCATGTAAATTTTGCCTTGCCATATCGATGATTTGGTTTACCTCAATCGATGATGATGATGTTGGTATTGGAATGGGTAAACTTAAAGCTGGAATTACTGAAGAAAATATCCGTCATTCTTTGTGAACGTTTTTTCATTTTTTCGTTCTTATTGTCTATGGTGTTTCCATTCATCGGGTTAACCTAAACTGCCTCTGCCCCCTTAGTTCCCTCTGTTGTTTTGTTTTCAACATCCTTGTCCCATTGTGGTGCCTCTGCTTGTTGAGCATTGTTCATAGAGTCAGTTGATGTTGATTATATTACTGGAAATTGAGGCGGGCCTCCATAGTTGTTTTTCTATTAGTATATTGCATTTCTGTTGTTGCAACTTTAGTCAGGGTTCTAATGGTACCGACGTTACGATGGACCCTTGATATTTGGAATACTGTTATAATTGTTGCCTCGCAATGCTTTGATTATGTTCCAAGCCAGTTTTGGTTTGCATTGCTTGATTTCAAGGGTAGAGCAATATATTTGCCAGGATATTTCCTTTGCTCTTTTGATAATATTTTTTGCTAGCTTTTTTATGTAGTCAGTGGAGTCAGTTGATTATCCTGTATGGCGAAATTTATTGAGGGCTTTCTTTTTCTCCTCGATTATATTTTTGCAGTCGTCATTCCACCATCGAATGGGTTGTTTTGTATTTTTGGAGTGATATCATTTCCAGTAATGGGGATGCTTTGAGTGGCGGCTACATTTATGGCTTCAATGATTTTTTGTTGGTAGTTTTCGATGCCGTTGTTCCGTAAATTGGCCATAGTTATATACCGGTAAGTAAGGAATTGAATATATGCCAGTTTACTTTGTCGAGTCTCCATTTAGGTACTTTTGAGGAAGTGGCGACTGGATTGGTACGTTTTATCGTAATAATTATAGGGAAATGGTCGCTGCCCAATGTGGAGTCTCTGTCTACTTCCCAATTAGTCATAGAGTCTATATTGGGCGGTTAGATTGTTAGGTCAAATGCCGATAGTGACCCGTCCTCTGGTGAAATTCTGGTTTTAGTACCGTTATTTAATATGACCAGATTGTTTCTAAGGACCCATTCTTAAATCAATGATTCTCTCTTGTTTTTGTGTTTTTCTCCCCATCTGTTGCTATGTGGGCTAAGTCACAACATATCATATATTCAATCGTTGTGCTGAATTGTTGGGCATAGTTAAGAGGGGAATTGGCAAATGGCATACCATGGTCATATATATTGAAAATTTCGAATGAAAATTGCCCACTGTGAATGAGTATCGATTGATACTCAAAAGTTGTGGGATTGTCAGGGTCATTTGTAGTTATAGAATGTTATTCGAATGTTGTATTTGAGAGTGTGTTGCTGACAAGGACGGCTAACCCCCCTTTTCTTACTATCTCTCATAGTGAATTTACTGGTTAAATAACCTGTGACTTTTGGTATATTTTTCGATTTTTGGTGAATGAAGGTTTCTTGGATAACTATCAAATCTGGTTTGAGTTTAGATTGTTGGAATTTAATCATTAGTTCTGGTTTATTGATGTTTAATCCCCGGCTATTCCATTGCCAGATTATTAGTTTCGTTTTTCTGGTTTTATCCATTTTTGATGTTGTAATTCATTTATTTTAATAGATTCTAATGGTCAAATTAGTGTGTGGTTTCGAGGTGTTTCTCCAATAGGTCAGATAGTAATTTATAGACTGGAATACATCGTATCTGATGGATTGGAGAGATAGTTGTAATTCCCACCAGGTGGTCTTTTAGATAGTGCAGAATGGTGGTATGCGAGAAGACCCTTTAAGGGTCGCACTTATATTATCTGCAATGCTTATGCCATTATTACGTGCATTGCTCGGTATTGACTTATTTGCATTTTCTTTTTTGATTTGATTACGAACATCCCGAATGAAGGGCTATATATCAGGGCTAGTTGGTGTGATGGTGTTGCCATTAACATTGCTTTCTTGTTTTGATTTGTGTTCCGCCTGTTTCTTATTATCTTTTGAAGGCGAGTGGGATTGTCCTTTTGTCACCTGGTTTGATTGGTAGGGTTGTGCTCGTGTATGGACAGGCTTCGGATTAGAATTAACATTTGTTTGTGGCGTTGGCTCCTTTTCATGCATGGTACTTTTAAATTGTGTTGTAGCCTATTCTTTTGCATATGGCAATTTTTGTTCCGTCATAACTTGAATAATTTCTTCTTCTCTCCTGGTGTATGGACAGTCCTTGGAAATGGGATGATGGGGTCCGTTGCAGTTAGCACACATCTGGCCTATGAATGTGCATTTGATGCTGTGGCTGCCGCTGCAGGTTTCACAGTGTTTTTTGTGTTGTTGCAAATGCTGACTTGATGTCCCCATGCCTTGCAACGACTGCAGACGCGAGGCTTGTTTTTGTATTCAAGGAGTGAATACGATTAGCCATCAAAGTAAACGAGCAGTGGTGAGATTAAGTTTAATTCTAGTAGTATTATGTTGGTCAGTTGCCCGAGACTTGACTTGGAAGCCCTGGATATGTCGGCTTCTTTGGTTATTAATTTTATGGCTAAGTCATTATTGTTTAGGAAGTTGTATTTTGGATGCAATTTATTGACCTTTTTGTAGGTAGCAGTTGGTTTCGGATCACTTATCTTGGTCGGTTTGGTCTTGGTTGTTTGGACTGCATCAGGCATTTGCTCATTTTCCTTGCTCTTGATCGAGTTCTGCTGGGTTGTACTCGGGGTGTTTTTTGTGAGCACCTTGTGTCTCTTAACTTTGACTTGAATTGGCCCGATTTGTTGTATTTCCATATATTTGTCTACCTGTCTTACGGTACTGCTCCTAATTATTATGTAGTTTGATCTGGGTATATAATAACAAAGGCTCCAGAGTTAGTTTTAGTCAGGATTGATGCTAGGCTGCTGGTACTAATGTTGATGTTTTTGGAACTGCTCCTCGTGATGAATATCGTAAGATCTTTGCTATGGTATTGGTTTTCCCTTGTTGCTCTCCTCTTGTGGTTTGATTTCCCTTTTTCGTTTGTTGTTTGGTCCCTTCTTTCGTATTCCTTGCTGCGTGTTGTTTGGTAGTAAGGCTTTCTTTCCTTGGTTGATTCCTTCGGTATTTTGTTTGCTGTCTTTGAGTTTTCTGTTGTTGTGTTTTCATTGGGTATTCCGTTCATCGGTGTCTTGCCCTTTCTTTGGTCTGTTATATCGGCTAATAATGTAGTCCTCCTCATAGCAGGGAATGGCATATATATGAGTTCGGTAACCTGCTCTTTATCTGTTCCTGGTTGGTTATACATATCAGTATCTAATGTGTTGGTGTCCTTGGAGGGGCCTGGTGTTTGGCTGGTGTGAATGACGTTTGCTTTGTTGTTATTTTGGCTCTTTGGTTTTGAGGCGTTTGCCTATCCGTCTTGGTTCTTGCCTTGTGGCAATGGTGGTGTGTGAGTCTTTTTATTAAGTTGATCATTCCTACTCTTGTCGGTGATGGTAGTGGGTGAATTTGGGGCATCTGTCACATTGTTTACCTGTTGATCGTGGTGATTTGGAGGGTGACAGTATGTTGCTGAGGGTGATAATGCGGAAAAGTACCGTGGAGGGTAATTAATTGGTGATGCAATGGTAAATGATATTGATTGAGGGTAGGACATGGCACGAAGGATGAACGTTGAAGCTTATATACTTCAAACACGGACGTGAATGAAAACATCCCTTACACTAACTTCATATATTATCTACTATCCACACGGAAGAAAAAACTATTATATACTATACACACACGCCACACACGGGAACAGGATGCAACAAATCCCAAATCTACTATTCACACACGGGAAGAGGAAAAAAAACCCCACAAAATCTACAATCAACACACGGGAAGAAGAAAAAATAAACCACAATATCGAATATCCACACAAACGTACGCGAACGTATAGAAACCCCAAATATACTATCCATACAAATGTACGCTAACGCATACAAACACAATATCTACTATCCATATATACGTACGCGAACTAATACAAACACTCACACATATCAGGAAAGGAGTGAATATTTATAATCACACTACTCCACATATACACAAGTTAACAACTTGAATAGTCTCTTTTCTAAAGATCTGGTTAGCACTAGAAAGGACTGTTTTTAAACTCCAAATGCATCCGTTTAATGGTGGCATCTGCCAGATAGAGCACCACAGACACATTGACGGCTCCAATCGTTGTTCCAATTTATTTGAATGGTTGGAAGCGCAGAAGGTGAGGTGAGTGGCCTCATTATCCCAGTTTTCACTTTGTGGAATAGTGAAGACTTCCTTCTCCTATACCACATCCGTGGATGATGAGGTTCTGGTGCTGGTAGTGGCTGCGGTGCTGGTACTGGTTGTCGTGCTGTTTGTGGCTGTGCCGGCGTTGTCACCTCAGGCTTCACATCAAAACAGAGGCTTTAGCATGATGTGAGACAATACCTTTCCTTCTCTATCTTCTTTCTTTTCTGCTTCTCCTGCTCGAACCTAGCTTCTTCTTATATTGCCTCAATGATAAGTTTATCTAAAATGCATCTGGCATACTCCAGGTGCATTTGGAGTTCCAAAACTGTTGCAATCCGTTTACAAGATTCATATCATGGAGCGCGCGGAACTAAATGAAACACTTATTTACCTACAAACACTAACTACAAACACAAATACACAGACTATTCGACAAGATACGGACACCTAGTGCTTATAGACACATTTCTAATTTGTTTTAACGTACAGACAAACACAAATACACAATTGTTTGGCAAGTGAACTAGTATGTCTTTTCTATAGTATTAGGGGTAGCCCTGAAAAGGACTGTTTGTTGAGTACGGGGAGTTATGGCAATCTTTTGTCGCCTAAGATTGCGTCCTCGTCTGGCGGTAGATTTTTCCGCAACATAAGTTCTGCTTCGTCGCAGAGAGAAGAAAACTCTTTCGTGTCTACACGACAGTCGACAAAACCTCTGGATCCTGTTGCTGCTGCTGCTGCTATGGATGCTGCTGCTGCCTTCTATGCTCTCTATGCTTCTGAAGTCTGTACTTCTCCGTCCATTCTTCTTTCTCCTTCTTGTTTTCCACCCTGAAGAGCTCTTCTACCAGGTCTTCGGCCACTTACATCATCCTGACATTCTCTGTCTCTTCAGGTTCGGGTATTAGGTTTGCCTGACACATACACGTTTCACCCTTACTTTCCCCTTGGTGAATGGAATATTGTGACAGATCTCCTTTAAAACAAGGTTGACAGTGTCAAAATACGACTTATGGCGGGTAAAAAATGCTGATGTACAAATTCACGGTAAACGTAATAGGTGTTTCCACTTTTTTCGTCAACATTAGTGTCAGAATCGATTATGATATAAATGATACATAGTAATGGTACACAGGTGTGTCCCACCACGTTGTACTCCCAACATCAGAGTACACAAAAATGAAATTGAGTCCTTGGTTTAGTTCTACAGGGAATCGAAAATTCAAGTTGTTGGCAATGAATAGTATAATCTTTACCACTGGCCATCTTAAGGTAAACACCCGAAATGTCAAACAATTCAGGACTTAATGTAATGCCCAATATTTTGTCCTCTTGCAATTTCATCAGTACGCGACCAACCACTTTATGGTACTCGATGGTGACATTTATTTGTGTGGTCAGGACGTTGCCAAACAGTGTATTAAATCTGGTAGCAATCATGTTCATCAGATGTTGACCGCTAAAATATTAGCCTCCATGAATTTTAAACATATATACATACAGAGGAGTAGTGGGGAACACCTTTCATTTCAAAGAGGTATCTATATTTTCTCCTTTATCCAAGTAATCTTGCACTTGGTCGTCCATAACCTCTACCTCAAAAGTGTTTTGCTTTTCAGTGAAATCGATTTCTAGGTCAATCAAAATAATTTCCAGCATCCGCAGCAAGTTAAAATAAACTAGTTGAAACACGATAAATATAAAGGATTAATTCCTGTATAGACAGTCATGTCAAGTTTTGCGAACTCAAGGGTTCTTCTGTTTTATTTGCTTGTCTTGTCTATTTTTTATATTTGCCTTTGAAAAAGACTTATTAAGAGACGAAATCGGTCAGGCTAGTTAAATACTAGTCTTGCACTGCTTGATGTCAGTTTATTGCATATATATATATATATATATATATATATATATATATATATATATATATATATATATATATATATATACACATATATATATATATATAGGTTGAATGCTTTCTGTTCGGTTATTTCTTTGGTTTTCTGGCTCTGGCGAGGTTCACTGAGTAGAGAGTTGCTTGAAAACACTGCCACCACATCCAAGTTACTGAATTATGATTGAAATATCAAGCGTTGTGTTATATTATGAATGTGGTACATGCTGGGGGGGGGGGGAGAATGAGGTGAAGTGAGAATATCAGAAACACAGTTTGCGAGACTGTTCAAATTAGTGTATATATTGGTAGTGTCACATATTGTTACATATGAATGCAAAATGGTGTATGCAATTAAAGTGGAGAGAAGGAAATATAAATGTGTAATATTTTATATAGCGAGGCCATGATAACTAACAAAATAACTTTATTAAATACATAACAACAAATCAGTCAATTAATTATTAACCACAATCATGATCATATTCCCAGAATAGTCATGTTAATTGGAAAAGAAAAGTAGAAAGACAGAAGAAATAATACAGACAATATTAATATATATTAATTAAGTATTAATACTATTAATATTATTCTGCTTAGAACATATAAAAAGTGGAAATAACGTTGGCACTCACGCTAATAAGTTAACGAAATTCGATATTTGGTTTATTTAAAGTTATCAACTGACAGGGGAGAAAAAGAAACTTCAGAGCAAAACTAGAACGGTTATCGGGCTTACATCCCCTGATAAACATCTGCTCTCAACGCTAAATGGGAATCAATCGAAACCAACTTTGATAGTGGCTAAGCTCTGTGATCCCAAGACACGATTTATTCGCATCCTTCTACGTATGCCTTTGGAAACCAAGTAGCCAGTACCCGATCGGGCCTAATACGGTAAATTTGATAACCAAATAGGTTAAAAACCGAAATTGACGCACAAACACGACCTCCATCATTCCACCACAAAGAAAACAAGGATCAGAAGCAAGTAAGCAGTTACATACATATGGAAATTCGAATGACACAACAGTTGAACCAGTCAATACGATATTAAGATTTCAGAAATATTAAAAGAAAATTACAGGGTTGATTTTACATTTCGATTAAAATATAATTCATGTTACAGGCTATAATTCTAGGATATTGTGCCAACCCAAAAATACTGATGATAAAATAGGAAATGCAAGATATCGAACTTCACTAAGAATAAAGTGAAGCTTAGTTACAGAAGTTCTATCAGTGTAACTAGTCCTGACGAATTGTTTTCATTAGTGCCACGGGTATTCTTCAAATAAACGACCAAATGATTTACCGTATGTAGCAGCACATAAGATGTATCATATATAATTTATTCTGATGCGTGTATCATAATATATTATAATAGCATATTTGAATATCAAATAATGAAACAGAAACATATTACGTATTGGTTAAAAACACACACACACACATACACACGCATATATATATATATATATATATATATATATATATATATATATATATATATATATATATATATATATATATATGTATGTGTGTCTGTGTCTGTGTCTGTTACTGTTTGTTTGTGTGTGTGTGAGACGACTGTTCTGTCACAATATCTTAATATTCATTAATATGAACCCCAGTCGATGACTTAGTTAAGACATTTTAATATACTCTGCGTAATAGATATTATTTGAACAAAGATGAGCAAAATCATAAAACGATAGCAAATGGTATGCAATTAATAACAGATAATGGTGTCGTGCGGATTTGAGGTAGTATACAAAAGACGCCCAGGCAAAATCCTGCTGTGAATGCTACGATATCATTAGTCAATAATCGATTACTCATTTGGTCTCCTTTATAGAGTTCAATATTTAATGGATGACAATATACTAGATCGAATTTCCTTATATATGCCACAAGCTAGTACCATTATAGGACAAATATAATATATGTGGCTGCTCAAGGAGGGTGGGGCTGCCGATATGCCACAGGAAACCAGGCAAAGGCGCAGAGGGGTTATCGTCAAGACCGTTTTTGCAGCTGAAATTAGCATAGTATTCTACCTCATCTTACTATAATCGGACAACTCTCCACATAACTTATATTTAGATGTTGGAGGGAGGATAGTGTTTGTCAATGGCATAAATAGTGTTCTCTGTGGTAATGAAGTGACCCCAGTAATGATTATTGCCCCGGAACGCCTTGAACACTCATGCTGCTACTTACTGTTTTCAATTAATCATGTAAACTCTTCAGCAACAAACACATTTTGGCTTAAATATGTGGGATTGGTGGATAAGTTATAAAGAATTCATACATTGAATCGATTTGATACCGGCTATAACTGTGACACTGGCGTTGCTAAACAACAGCTCTAATGACCGAAAACAAATATGTGTAGTTCTTTTAAATATTATCTTGTATATTTGTTGTATGTCGTAATATACATAGCATATTTCGTTGTGTCAAACACTCCATAATTGTAGAAAGAAATCCTCCTGTACAATATATTATGAGAAGGGATTGAGTAGCTGCAGGTAAGTTTAACTTTTATCGTATTATTTTAGTAACGTCCAAATGTTGTCACTTCAATAGCTAGTGTGATTGTAACTAATTCAGTTGCTGGCAGTGTCAAGAAGCTGTGTGTTAAACCAATGAAAGTATATAGACACGACTATAACTCTAATAGATTAAATGGAATATGGAGATAATAACCACAAATGCTTGTAAACAATTACCAGCATGTGTTTATAACATTGTTGGTTGTAGCCATATCATAAGTAATAACCAAGAAGAACTCATACAAATTTAGGACGACTTTTTTTAAGAATGAATAGTTTTCAATACCTTCAGTGGGAATTGCAATGAACTTTTACTGAACCAAATACAGATCATGAAAAAGATGGAGTAAATAAATGCAGATCTTGAGAAAGATCAATGTTATTTTGTAATTGTTTATCATACCAAAGCTCTATACTATTATCAAATAACAAAATGAAAAATTTAAAAAATGCTTTTATAAAAAACAAAAGCAGAACAAATAATTAAATGCGGCTTTGCCTAAATTGATGGTTCAGGAATCCAGGCAGGATGTTGTCATATCCTGCTGATTTGCCTGATTTGATGTTGCTTGTCATCATTTCAAGCTCTGTTGTTGCAAATGCCTCAGAAGTATTTTAATCTAGTTCATCTGACTTCCGACGGCAACGTTTTCGCTACTCATCTCGAACTTGACGTCAGTGCTGTTTATCCAGAGGTGGTTTTCCCACTTGTAGTAAATGGCTAGCATCAACATTTGGTTAGACAACAGGGTGGACTTGAACTGGTGGTTGCTGATCGGTGCGAAGTCGGCGAATCAAGCTCCGGCATTTCCGGCTGGAGCGAGTGAAGCTGAGTGACCCTCTAATTTCCTTCGAGCTAGTGTGCCTCGTACAGTCCAGCACTTCTACCATGTCTATCGTATCCACTACTTCCTGTAATTTAACATCTTATCCATATGCTTGCTGGCCATTCTTCTTTTTTTGTTGTTTCTTGTAGAATGGCACGAAGGTATGTTGGTGGGTTAAATTAAGGTCGTTTTCTCCCATACGGGCATGCACGACTGGTTTATGCCCCGTTTGGGGCTGATCGATTGTTTCGAGGGGGAACGAATGGTGCCACTTCCCCCAACGCATTAGTGCACTCATAGAGTGCTGATTGATTAGCCTGCTGATTGATTAGCCGACAATATGTCCTTTTTGGCCTGTATGGAAGGCTATCTTGCGTGGGATTGGACCCAACACGTACTCAAGGTAAATACATGTCTGTTTGTCGGTATTACTGCAGGATAATACGTTTCGCAGGACTGGGTACTGATCTTATGACGTCGCCCTGGTTCCGTGCTTATACACTCATCGGGGCACCTGATTTATAGACGAGTGGGAATCGGTCCACACACTCGAATTTTGTCCGAGCAGGCAGTGAGAGGAAGGAATGAAGTGGAGGTCCAAACGTCGCCGAAACGTACCTAACTCGCTAAAATTAATATTGCCAAATTCAGCCCAGTTGCTTATTTAATGGGTATTCCCTATTACAATCATGTGATAGCCACAATCGTACTTAGTGTCTCGGATTTAGGTTTTAAACTTTGCTATCTTAATTATTCCGAAAGTACATAGTGTGTGAAAATTATTTAAATAATTTCGCATCCGTCAGATTTGACACGCACAGCATCACTTCGCATGGTAGGTGTAGTGGTCGTAGTTGTAGTCATAGCACAGTTCCCATGATGTGGTACTGAATCACATAGGTCACAGCGTACGGCATCCCTGAAATCGCAAGGTACAGCATTGCACTCCACTTGAGAATTCCTGAACTTGAATTTTGCCTTTCTGACTTTTTTTATCCTTCATTGAAAGAATTCATCTTTCTCGCGTGGTGTTGGTAGTCACAATGAACTATCGGTCTTGGTCGTTTTCTATTGTTATATGCTGAACAATATCGACGTGACCGTATGGTAAAGAAAAGTTATTGGGAAGCCGCACTCGCTTGTCGTACACGATCTGATACACGTTTTCCAAAGGCCGACTGACATTATGGTGAGTGGCGAAACGTACAATCTTGTGCGGTTCGTAGGTGGTCACTTTAAAGTTTCCATCCTTTCCACACTGCAATGCTTCTTTCAGTACGCTAAAAGTTCACCACTCGACTGGTGCGATAATTGAGAGACAATCCTTTAACTTCACACTCGGTGTGCACTTCTCCTTGATTGTCCCTGAAATTCGTAGACATAATGTTTATTTCCACCACTTACAAACTTAGAATCTTGTCGTCAGAATGCTCGCTCGTCCAAACTCCAAACAGTCTCCTCGATTTTGGAGTAACAGTGACCCAGGCGATCGATGTAGATGCAACTGTTTGTGTCACAATACGGCACACGATTTCCTAACAGTTCTAAATTTTCGTCCACTTTTAAGCGAGCATAAGCTGTCACGTAGGCCTCAATGATGCAGTTTTCAAATTCGACGGGTTATAGAAAGTCCAGTTCGTCTTCGTAAATGACTAAGATCAAGTCCTCGCGAAGGACTTCCACGTGTTTCATGTGTTTGTTTTTTTCGTGAATCACTTGGAAGTAGAGATAAGGTTCGGACAAATACTCTGTCTTGGGTAAACACGATCGTTGTGTCATTTTGCCCCACACGCAAATTAACATCACTTTGGAAAACCATCGCCTTCCTTCGTGTATCTCCACGTGGTCTAAAATGATGCCTTCCTGCTCCCATTATTTCTCTTTGAATTTAGTTTGGTCTTCGGGAGTGTGGCGCCAGGAAGGGTTGCCGTTGGCTTCTTGTTTCAGTTCAAAAAGGCATCCACGTAGTCTGCAAAAATGCCTTTCTGAGTCTCGTCGCCCTTGAGCTATTTTTCCCGTTTGGGCACGTTCGTCTTGAGTGTGCTTTCAAGGTTGGTCTTGGTTGCACGTTTCAGGAAAAGTACGGCACAAAGGAAACAACAGTTTTTCTTGCCAATGGTGAGGTAAAACGGGCTGGTACAAGTCCGTCGGAGGCAAGACTTAGCACTTAATCAATCTTTCGTATTGTTGTATGTTGTACAGGTCGAATTGTTCCGTCATCATTTGTGGGAACAATGCGGGAAAGTGACAATATTTGCACACGTAAGGATACAACGAACACATGTCCACGTATTTGATTTCTTCTCCTTTCTCCTCGACGGGTTGGTACAGCAAACATGTGCCATTCGTTCATCCTCCGTACAAACTATCCCGTGGGTTCAGTGGGTCCACCAGCTTGTAACTTTCCACGATGCGTTTAAACTCAGGATAGGTTTTCATACGGTGACCATACTCGTGTTCCCACAATTCTACCCCTTGGTATCATTGCTGTTCTATCGCTAAGCGCCGCTGATAAGTGTCCTCGTACAAGTATTCCATCGTTCGTTGTAAAAAATGATTTTAATCCCACGCTGAGGGTAGCAGAGGGGACATCCGTGAATTAAGCATCCGTTAAACTCGTGCACGATCTTGGGGTTTTCTATGTTCCAACCATCCACCGAATACGTTCCGATAGTCTTTTCTCCTCCTCCGTTACATGCATGTTGGATCCATTTCTGTTCCTTGTCACACAAGTAATGTAATCAACGTAGAGCTATCACCGAGTATTGACTTTTGACAAAATTGTTCGTTTGAGGGTTTACGACATCGAGGTGTTTTCGAGCATGAATCGTTAGGGTAAACTAAAAAACATGGTGTAGGCTTGTTTCAAAGGAGCGATCCCTCTATGATCCATGAATAATTCTCGAAGTTGTCCACAGCAATGCCGTAAAATGTCCACTTCAGAACGACAATACTTTAACATTTCTTCCTGAAAGTCATAGGGGGTCCGAGGTGTGAATGTGGTGCCAAGCGCAGAAAGCTTCTCGTTGTTCGGTGCGCATGTTGTCGGGGGTCGTACAATTGAGCCTTAGGCGAATCGGGTAGAGCAGCAAGTTAATTGGTTTTGGTATTGAAAAGGTGTTCAAAATAGCCTTTGACCATTTCTGTCATTCCAAACATTAGGCATTCTTCTCAATGGCATGGCCAGTTAACTCATCGAATCTTTAAACTGCACTTTTCCCACTTGCATAGATATGATTTTGGCTCCGTTCAAAGTCACTTTAGGACGTTTGGCACTTTGTTCCGTATAGTATCTCAAAATAAACTGTCCATCGTATACCGAGAAATTGTGAGCCATCACCGTTGCATGGCGATGACGATCTCCGTAATATTCGATGTCGTCTTGGCTTCACGTCTCGTCGATACGGTATAAGATCCATTGGGCGAACTTGGCTAGCGTGTTCGGTCCCCGAAATATTTTTTCACGTCCTCAAGGAATCTTACTGCAGTGAGGGCAATGACTAAATACGGGTTCTTGGATGCACTTTTCGCACGCTCGGTGAGCCACGCAGAAATTATGAATATGAATGCCAGTCTCTTGCATACATTCCTCTTGATGTTGGAATGGTATTATTTAATGAAGCATTCGTGTTCCAAGTCACGATTTGGTGACAAATGTGACATCGTTTCTTTCCTGAACGTACGTGTGCCTTGGTACTGTTGGTACGTATGCCTTGTTCACAAGTAGGGCACAATCTCATCAGTTGGCAAGCGAGTTTTTACTGTGAACCGAGCGTCTTCAGATGTTTTTGTAACAAGCAGGGCTTACAAAATTTCGCTGATAAGCAGGACAATGCACTCGTACATGTTCTTCGTCCAGATAGGGTTGAGAGGTCAAACATCTCTCACATTTCGATCCACAGCGATAGTCTTGCTCTCGATTGTTATAGCCAATGTCACATTGCTCACAATAATAAGCGTATGCAAGGAATACGGTGATACTGGTAATGGCATCGAAATGTTCATCGTTAAGATAGACATGAATGTATGATCCGTCTTTGAAATCTTTGCCTTGAAACAAAAGAGGTTAGCGCACTTATTGATGATGTTCTCTCAAGGCGTTACGTGGACCTAATATGTCTTGCAAATTTTGCATTTCAGGATTGCCGTAGGGTGTGTCTTGCTGTAAGAGGAGTTCTGCTTCTCTTCGTTGTTTGTCTCGGCTCAGTTTTGAATAGTTTGCCAAGATCGTTTCCATTCTACCATGTCTTTCTTGTCGGCAACAGTTCTTCCCACCACGATAGCACGGGATAAACACAACTGGTCTTGATAGTTTTTAATTTCGACAAGACTACGCTTGATGCTACAACGGTCGTCCAACAATAACACTCTTCTGCGTTATCCAGTCCCTTTGGGAAGAGAAAGGAAAGTCATGAACAGTGTCTCTTTTCCATCGGTGATGTGAAACTTGTCGTAGGATTGTTGAACGTGTTGAATCTTGTCCATGACTTTGGATGGTATCAATTATTGTGGGCTGCTATACTCCATCCAAACAGGAGATTTCAAACTGTCATGATGAATAGAAAGCCTCAAGCGATCGTCTTCTTTGGTTTCACGTTGTCGTTTCAGTGTGGTTAACAAAGAATCCCACACCTAGTGATGAACTCCTCGGCATTCTCCAACGGTACGTCGGACCTGAAATCATTAAACTTCACTGTGTTGGATGTAGTTCTAGAGGAGCGCTTTTCCGTCTCTCAAATGTGGTAGTAGTTTTGAGGGGTTAATGGTGGTGGACTTTGGTTTGGTGTGGACTATCTCGGTCTGGATTCGGGCTCACGCTTGTCATCTTCAAAATTGCTGGTGCGAATTTGAGCCAATTCTTTAGTTACTGTACGAGGCGATAAATCACGTTTCTGCCTCTTACTTTCTTCGGCTGTTTCCACGAAATGATGCGATCGTTTCATCTTGACTACAGCAAGTCGAAGGACTACATTTTAAACGCCATGGGCCCCTATATCCATGTCAAACCAGTGTCTTCACTATATAATGGGTTAGTTTCTACCCTTCTAGTGTTCATTTCACTCTCAAACGTCTGATTAGAGCTTTGCGAGGTGTCATTAAAAAAATTCCTTCAGAGAAACCGACGGACTACTTCCCCTCCTTTCGAGATAAAAATCACAATATTTGCTATATATGTCGGAAGAAAAGTTCATTGGGCTACTTAGTGTCCAGACCGTCAAAAAAGCAAGACAAGTGCCAGAAGAGACAAAAGTCATTATGCCTGTTATCATTGTCCAAAGAAAGGACATATATCTTCAGAATGCCCTAGACAACAACAGGAGCAAGAGGAAGAGAGGGGTTCAGAATAGGATGAAGCAGTACCCTCCGAAAAGGGAGAACCCAGACACATACAGAAAGAGCAACAAGAGAAGAAAACCAGTACAACTGAAGAAATTTTAAAAAACTGAGTGAATGAATAAAAACACAGAAGAAGTCTATGAACTTTTTAAAGTGTTGCGTTGTGAACTGGATTGTTCAATTTGTTCCAGAGCAGACTAGAAAGAAAAACGTATGTGTATCTTGGTTTTGATTTTTTAGAATCAGGACCCACACTCATGCACCCACTCACACACATGCACACACGTACATCATAGGCAAAAAAGGAATTTTGATTGATTTTGGCGAAACGAATGCTATATCTTTTCGAGAGAGGGGAATGGTCATGAAAAGGACCGTTTAGTAATTTTTAAAAAACAAACAAACTCAGGAACGGGAAGCAATCAGCTTTAACTGCATTTAGCCTTTGCCACAGCCAAGTCCTACTGCCTGATTTGCTAATGTCAATGATGATTTGATAGAAATCACTAGGGCTGGTATCTCATGTATTTGGCTGTATGGCTCGGGAACGTCTTTTTCTCCTGGGTCGTATTAAAGAAGTCTGATACATTTGTTTCAGACTCCTTAACGCTGCCAAAATGTCTAAGAGTACCGTCACTGCTTGACTTTCACTGTCCTCCTTCTCTCCATGACTTTGTTTCTTCTCTGCTGCTACTTGTTCTTCCTGTTGTTTCCATCTTCTTGTCCCTTCTTCTTGCTGTTGATGTTGAAAAAGAATTGTTCTGCTTTTATCTGCTGCTGTAAAATGTCATCCAATTCTTCTTCTTTCTCTGTTTAAAATCATCGACGTGTGGTAAGGAAGGTGAAGGTGCTTTACCGGAACAAATTCATGCTAAAAAGAGAGAACATCCACTAAATCCCAATTAAAATTGGTCTCTTCTTGAAGTAGGGCCATGTTGACTTTGATGGCCGCTGCTATGTCATCACTTCTCGTCTCCAGGGCCGGTGCACCCTCATTCATCGTCTTCTTAGTTTTCGTCATGTTTGAAAACTCTGTCGCATTGATTCACTGCGTGTTTACACTAGCGCACCTATATAGGGAACGTGACGTCACAGGTAGCTCTCTTCGGATTAGAAGACAGACTCCACACAATGAATAAATTTTGTAATTCGTGTTGGGATTGGTGAAAAATATAAATCCGTTTCGATCCGCTCTTCCACTATAAATAACAATGGTTCACTTTATTCATTTCACCTGTTCTCGTCACATTTTGTCAGATCATCATGGACAATCATCAGGATCAACGATACGAGCGTTTGGACAAGAAGAATCCATGTGGAGAGACAAGGCTGTCTGGAGAGAGTCTTCATTCAGAAGAAGTGTGAGATAGAAAAGAAGACCTATGTGGTGCCCTTTATATTAACGGAGTGATGTTAACAAAACATCAAAGATCCTTTTCAGGGCCACTCATATGCCTCGTTTCTAGTCGATTTTATATTTTAGGTTTGCCTCGAAAAATATTTACTCTCTTGCCTAAAAAATCTTTTTAGTCGATTGTATAGTTTAGGTGTGATAGATTGATGTTCATCAACATATGTATGCTGTATGTGATATATATGTCTATGTCTCTACTGTCTTTGTTTACACATTTCTTTTGTGCCCCTCCCCCTTCTGATTCTCTTCACCTAGTTCTCTTGTTACGCGGGAAACACTGACCAATCTCCTGACAATAATAACAGGTATATTTACTTTTTTCTCTCATTCCTGCTGTATTTTCATTCACCTTGTAGATATACTAAGTCCTTTCTCTTGAAGTGCATACCAAGTATCTTGCCTTCTATCGAGAAATGAGTAGAACAATGCTATTGGAAATGGAGTACTGTCGAATGCTCCCTGTAAATCTTTGACGAGGAGGGTTATACGTTTTGAAATCTTCCATCCTTTTTGCAGTCTGAAATTAAAAGAATATATACTCGTATGGCGAGAAGCCCTCAATACATTTGGGTATCGTGTGCAAGAAAGCGCAATCCAACGTTATCATCAATATGAAACGATCATACTTTACAGACACGAAACCAGAAACAGAAAGCAAGAAACGCCGAATGTTTGTGTCACCGTATGCCAGTAGTTTCGAAGAGGACACGAGTGAAACTTAACTAATACCCTCTACATGTATTACACGACCAAGCGCTTCAAGATCCACTACGATAGAAAGTCGTAGTTCTGCTTCGAAACATTATTTTTGCTTTTGATTGAGACCCAAAAAGTAGCTTTCAGAAATTTAGAAACACTGCTTGCACGCATATGGTGACACTCAAAGATTTCGAGTCTGAAGTGCAACTAGTGAACATAGCAGGTTTCATTACATATCTGTGAAACTCATTAATTACAATGAGACGACAAATCCGCGCTAATGATGACGATCAGTTGAGAAATTCCATCAATCACCTCAGTTTGAAGTTTCCCATTTGGAGTGGGTTTAGTGCAATGCCGAATGAACACCTTACAAAGCCATCGACACAAAGACATCTAACAGTACAAAGACGAGCTTAACATGTCCGTTGGAAAGGCCGCTCATCATATGACTTACGTCTGACATCCCCGAGACATGGAGCGACGCAAAATCATACTGATTGATGTACGCCACATTACCAAAAAAATAAAACGTTTCATCCAAAATACTATAGGGAACAACATATGTGCTTAGCCTGCATGTTGAATAAACGATATGGAATGGATAATGTAAGAACATTTGAAATCGGACAGAGCCAAACAATGAACAAAAGCAAAACCATTTTAAAAGCATACAGGTATTTTTACATTCCCGAAATGCGAAAACTTCAGGACGTATTTTCTCCTCGTTATACCTTGACAAACGTTTGTAACAAAGATCATTCCTTTTAAAGTCGATTCTGCCATCGCCACTAACCAAGAAGGTCGAAACGCGTATCATGTTTGTTGAGAATTTGCAGATCGACATTGTTTTTCTTTCAGTAAATTGTATCTCGACAGTCTTTATATTAGTATAAATAGTGATTTTAACAAAAATTCCATTCACCAAAGAAGAAGTAACGGTTACACTACGAAAAAGGTTATACAGTGAAGTGTAACAGACGTATCCTGTGTAATAAAGACTCGTACGACAATGAGGACTTGATTTGGAAGATATTTTAAAATTAGCATTTTGTAAGCTAGTAAAACTAATGCTTGTCGCAGCCTGCAAAACAGGTCTTCATGAAAGCAGGAAATATGTGTTGATTCAGATTGGAAGCTTTCGCTCTATATTCGCTTGATGTTCTGTCCCTAGACATTACTTCTTCCTCTACGCCACAGCGTGCATGGTCAAACAACATTGCTTAATTAATTGGAAATCATATTTGACTTCACAGTGTTGTCAACCTCTTGTACATTCATGTTTAAGTGTTTGTTTTGTCTTCCTTTTTGAGTCAGAGAATCTTCTCATTATAATTAACCGTGCTGATTTTAAAACAACGACGTTGTGATGATGTTTCTTCAAAACAATTTGTATTTACATGTTCTTTAATGTTTCTCTATATGGATGACTCCTTTACGTCAGCGTTCCGAACCGGAGAGATGAGTCTTTTCATTCACGTCTGTGTCTTTCCTGCATAAAGCGGTGCGTTGACTAGTTTTGCCAGTCGCAAAGAATTCGATCTAGTAAACACGAGGGTGACAAAACAACGTAACAGCTGTTTTAGTGGTTACTAACCAAATGGCTCATGTATCAGGGTTTCGCTTACACTGATCTAAATCTTGTATGTGATCTATTTAGCAAACGGTCTAAAAGCATTCCTTGAACATTTTTCTACCTCGACGTTAAATTTATAAATGCGTCACTCCGACCTTAAATAATGAGGTATTTTCGGGAAATTAACGTACAAACTATACACAAAATGACTAAAACGTTCTGGATAGGAAACTTGTGCAACCTCAATGGCGTGATTCTAATTACAAATGTGGCTTGCACAAAATTGGCAATCGGAAAGATAGTTGGCCACGAGACGATTAACTTTAATTCATTGCTTAATCCCCGAATGAAAAATGATTCTTGACAGTAGGTGTTTGTGTTTGGTAAATAATCAAAACGCTTCTGCCGTACTGTATACGTGGGGTTGTAATCCTAAAACGGTTGCTGGAAAGCATAGGTAGAGCGTTTAATTTGTAACCAAAAGGCGGTTGCAACATTGTAGGTTGTGTGCAAGATTATAACAAAATCAGTTGATGGATAATGCAATACGCTTTCCTCTGTATTGATTTTTTGTTAGACTAGACCAGTCAGATCATGCCTGGAAACGGATACTTGATCTATCCAGCTTCTAAGTTATATCGAGTATGTTTGTATGTCTGCTTAAAAGACCAGAGAGAGAGAGAGAGAGAGAGAGAGAGAGAGAGAGAGAGAGAGAGAGAGAGAGAGAGAATGAGAACACTGCCACTTCATTAATTAATACTGTTTACAATAAGTTCAATAACGGACAAGACAAATTAGTATGTTAACCATTGATCCAGGTCAGACCCGGTATTGCACTAAACCGTTTATACGGCGTACCAAGCCACAAACAGCAGTGTGGTTTTACTGTAACTTTTCGCTTTAAATCTGAAAAAAAAAAGTTATCAAAGTTTACCCTGATACGAGTTTATTGTGTGAGTATTATGTGTGTGTGTGTGTGTGTGATTTGGATTTTTAACGCAGCTTTAACAATTGTTCAGTCATATCTCTGCGATATCTGCAGTGTGGCAGTTTATAGTGATGTATAGCACTGGGGCATCATGTCGCAGACATTTAGCATGATGTCCCACTCAGATACATTATCCTAACACCAGGCCGACCAGTCCTAACACTAAACTCTTAATGATAAGCGCCAAGCGAGGCAGCTGTTAGTACCATTTTCGTAAGTCGTTGGGATGACTCGTCCGGGCATTGAACCCACGAGCTCGGACTCTGTAACCACTAGGCCATCGGAGCGGTTATATTGTGTGATTATATATATATATATATATATATATATATATATATATATATATATATATATATATATATATATATATATATATGAGTTTTCCATTGTGAAACTTTCGATTGTGCACAAGTACCTAATGTCCACAAAATGAGTATTGGTCATATCAGTTCTACCAAGGATAATCGAAGAACAATGTATCTATACCTGTTACCTGAACAAAATTTGTTATTACAGTGCTGCATACGATATAAGAACCATGATATTCTAACATATCAAGTAGGTCTTAAAAGCTAGGTTTTTAGTATGAATAAAGCAGCTATCAATCAATGTTGTGTTAATATCTTTGAGTGAATGTGGAAGCTCACATTGTGATCAAAAATAAATAGGCGATGTTTAATAAAATGCAGCAGGAGCTGTTTCATGTTGGTTGATCTGTATTTAAATAATTACATAGTCTTACAATACAATTGTCAGGAACTCATTATATATGTGAATCTTTGAGTCACGTATAGAAAGATACATTCAAACATATATATTTCTGTAAATATTTGCTCATTTATGACAATTCAAATAGATTTTATAATTTCTATGTCTATGTAGATGCAATAAATTCTTGCACCAACAATTTTCCTTTGATTTACTTTCAGTAAAGTCATCATTTTGGATGAGAAGTATTCACATGTTAGCAGTAATCAATGCAACTAAGTGAATATGGCACCTCCGAGACTATATTTGTTATTGCTGTCATTCGTACCAGTGGTATGTATGCCTAGAGTAAATGCCAAGACATCGGATGACGCCAAGAGTCTTCTTACCAAACTTTTGATAACAAATACCTATAACAAGGCTGTTAGGCCTATTTATGACCAAAGTCTTGCAGTCAACGTCAGTATTAGCTATTCCTTAATAGGAATAATAGAATTCGATTCACAAAAGGAAAGTCTGATCACATCCGGTTACCTTACTATTAAGTGGAATGATTATTATTTGCAATGGAACCCATCCGATTATAATGGGACATCAAACGTATTTATTCACCAAGACAACGTCTGGAAACCGGACATAGCACTGCAAAACGGCGTTTCAGAATTCAGCGGTCTTGGCTTGAGTGATCTATCGGTTAACGTTACTTATGATGGATTCGTCTCTTGGTGGCCTTATGCTGTAAGTATATCTTTCTATATTGTGTTTGACAAAAGCCCCCCAAAACCGTCTACATCTACTATGTACAAAGGTGGATAGGGAAGTTAATATTTCGAACTCTTTTGTGCAACGTCTTGGTATGACCCTTTAAAGTACAGTCTTTTCGAAAAGCACACTTCTTCTTGAAGATCAGGAGATACGACGGTGAACGAATCCAACCAGAATATAAAATATATAATTTTGTAATGGTTATCTTCATTGTTGTCATGTATCGGGTTATGTACATAATTCAACTTTGTTAGACATTCAGACAAAACATGTCATGTATGTACACTTATTCTAAAATAAATTCTCACTTCACTTTTCGAACTATTTCAGACTGTCAAGTTGATAACATTGTGCGCCGAACATTTGCTGCAAGCGTAACCGTTTTGATAACGTTACTCTGATCTGTGAATAATAATTTAGAATGAACGGAACGATGTTATAGATTTTGTATTATTGGAAAATGACAACTTAGAGAAACGGCGATGAATTTGTCGGTGAATTTACAGCGCTGTAACTAAACAATGTATATTGATGTATAAACTCTACTATAACAATATGAAACTCAAGTAGGTGAGAGTTGTCACAATATCATCAGTGGCTCATTAAGACTAGCCAGATTGCAAGACAAATTAAAAATGAAATGATGAAAAGACAAAGTGAAAGAATTATTTAAAGTGGTTAATGAATACCTAATATCCTAAAGTTTTATCAATTTCAAGCGATCTGAATATGTTCCAAATATATTCCGGATGAAAACTGTAATGTCTTCATGTACCAGTAAAGCAGAAGAATCACTTGTTATAATCCAAATGTCCTTTAACTATAATCACAGTAACTCCATATCCTTGAATGTTTCACGGTAAATCTGTACAGCTATCAGTATATCAAAATGTCCTTGAATAAATGTGACAGAAATGTAGGTCTAATTAATGATATTAAGTTAAATAAACACATGAATAAACTTAAAGTCATGTATCTCTTCCAAGATCAGTAATTATTAATGATAAATTCTGAACAAAAATCCTTTTATATAGCATGAGCAATACATTGTAACACGAAACTTTAAAATGAATCATGATGTATTTCGGAATTCTCAAATTCAGAAAGAAAAAAAATATCAGTTGATTTGCACTGGCTTATCAGGAAATAGTTCAAGCTGACCTTTTAACGCGATCCGTAACCTCGTTGGATTACGCGACGTTAATTTGAACAGTTCCAGGTCATCGATATTTCAAATTTATGGATGAATTTGTACTACGCAACATTAGCATAAAAAATGTCATTTAATAAATGATCCTAACTAATATCATTATTTTGAATATTATATACATATTTTAGGTATACCAAGAGAGAAACTTTAATGGTTAAAAGTTAATGGTATTCTAATGCTTTTCCTATATACTGCACACTCCATAGCTACAGAAGCGGAATGTTGTGCATTACTTGTACATGTTCATAATTTTCTGACTGCATCATTTCTTGTTCAATCATTTTTTTTCTTCTTACCGAATCAGGTAACCAAAACTTGCAATATATCTTGCAAATATTGCAATTATTCTACTTCAAAAAATTACCACTTCATTGGGGATGGTGATGTTTTACACAAACGGTCTACCTAAAATATTTGCCACTGCATTATCTCCCTTAAACTAAAAATAAATACCCTGTACAAACAAAACATTTATAATTAGTTTTAATATTGATATTCGTTACAATGTCAATATATATTTACCTGTATTTCATGTCTTAACCAGACGGAAGATCGGAGTAGCTCATCTTTGGTCGTCATCGTTTTCTAGTTTTGCCTTGCCATCGTGTCTCTCATTAGCACCATAAGATTGTGGAAGAATAACTTTAGTTTTTAGGTTGTTCAAGACATTAGTCACCAAATTTTATCCACTTTATCTTTCATTCAAGCAGTCAACATTATTTCATTGAGCAGCACAGGTTTTCGCTGTAATATTGTCAAGCCGAAGTATGTCTTTTCTAGTTGTTCTGCATCAAATTAGTTGCACAGACGGTTGCTTCCAAAGACACTTCGTTTCATTTAAGAAGAATATATTTTTTACTTTTGACAGTTTTTGTTTAACATTCTGAAAAACTAGGTCCTTTTCTACCGTTAAATGAGATTATAAAGACATAATTTTTTTTCTACTTAGTATACGATATATTTTGCAGATACTTGTTTCAACATCTCATCAGAAAGCAATACTTGAGTGGTTGTGTAGCTCTAATGCGATGTAAGAAAACCCAAACGATTTTATATGCTTAATATTACACAAAACATTAAGTCGGGCTTGTTTTTGAATGACATTTCTCTACGAAATCCTTTTGGAATAAATTATATTAATCGATACTTGAGGATGCATATTTGCATTAATTATTGGTTACTGAACACGGAGGTGAAGTCTTGTGCTTAAATGCGTCTTTCAGTCTCTTCTTTGTTATATATTCAGTTAAAAGCAGTTATCCGGGTGATATTTCGCCTTTAACAGTTGAGACTACATCTATTAGATTCACACTTTAGTAACAAAAACACCTGGTCACTCCAGAGATTATACGACGCAAAATTCGGAATACGGCGAAAAAAACATACATTCTAGCATTATTATAGATTTTACATCAAACATCTGGTTGTTATTATCAATTTCGCTTTTAAATTCTTCTATTTGAAGACTATATGTGGGACTCTGTGTGTAATTCAGTTTTATATATACGGTTTCACTTTTGTTTATTCAATCATTGAAATTTGTGATACTCTTGTTTATTTCCTTGACATTTCTTAGGGATATTATTTCCATTCCTCAGCCAAATTGTATTCATTGTATGTGTTCTTCATTGTTCTGCCCAGGCGTCTAATTTGTTGCAAATTTCAGGATCTGTAACTTTTCTTATTGGTTTGATTTTTCAATTCGAATCAATAAGATATGAATTATAAGCTGGGTCCATATCTTTAATCTTGTTTAAGCTGGTCTATATCTTTTTCTGCTCGTTCGATAATTTGTTTTTTATTTGCTGACAATAGTTAGTGTTAGGTGCTATTTTGGTGTTGTAGCAATATATTTATGATAAATTCATCTGTTTTACTTCGCACAGTCCTCGACATTACACACATCTTCTATACATTTTATTGGATTTCATCCTCTAAATCAGTACGTAACTGTTCCTCTTTAGACTGTAAATCTTAACAGCATTTAAGTATTTTTATTGTATGTATGTCAGTCTCTAAAGATCATATCATGCTATTTATACTTTGTTCAAATAGTTGTAGATGTTGTTGGATGTAAGATAATACATATTCTATTTCACTTACTTTTTCCAAGGCTTATAAAAAGGGATAAAATGGCTTATCGTCGCTTAAATTAGTTTTCAGCATCTCAATTGTTGAATTTTCTCGTCTATCTGTCTAAGTATGTTGGCAATTTTATTAGTCCTTCATTACCGTCCTCTTCATTAGATGTTAATTTATTTCCTAAACTAAACTTTCTATATCTTAATATCTTTCAAATTAGTATCTTACAAGTCGAACGTAATGCACAAACCATAATTATTCAAATATTGCTGAGTTCACTATTCTTTTTGTCTGATTCCCTAATTGAAAACGCAGACCACTAGGGCTTGTCGAAGATTTCTCTACCATTTCATTACTTTTGCATATAATATTTAAACAAACCAAAATCACTGTGTAGAGGCATACTGTAATATTCTATAATTTGTTTCATCAGCATTTGTTATTATTATATTTAATCTTCCTACCGTTCTACGTTTTAATTGCTAGTAATAGATATTGTATTGATAAAAAGCATGATCTCTAAATAGGCAAAGACCCTACGAAAGTAGAACAGTTACCGTTTAAATAGGAACATTTTTCAATCGGTTCATAAAAGTAAATGTGTAAATATGTATTAGTGTCAAATATGCATTTAAAGATATTTAAACCCGCTAATATGCACTATGTAACTGTTGTTGAGAGTGATGTGAATTTTTTTTAATTCTCTTCCAGACGGTTCACATAATCAATTTTTTCGCAGTCAGGTTTTACATGCATTCATTCTATGCCTTCAATCATTTCAGTATAATGGTTGTATAAACTGTCCAGAATTAATCAGCGTGTTTCTTTCTTTTCGTGGATGCTTTTTTGTCCTGTCATCAATGCTGTTTAACCTACTTATGGCACATATTTCAATTTCACCAAATTTCAAAATTGTGTTGTAGGAGTAGTACTTAGCTGAAGTAAATGGAAGCTAAGGTAATACCAGTACGTTCATTCGCTACTTAATCCAGATGATGCCACTTGTATTGTTGCCACACTAAGGTCTATGTATTTGAAAACTGTTTATAATGCTTTGCCTTTCGTTGTAATCTCCTTATTGAAGATCATTATATTCTTACTCGAATAATATAGATTCTAAACTAAATACCCTTGTCACATAGATGGAACCAAATGGAATGAACACTGCAGGGCATGCCTTGTCTATCTTCAGGTGTATTTCCGTACATTATTTGTACTTTTTTATACCATAGCTGTGATAATTGTATGAATGAAAAGGAATATCATCGACCTTATCTATGGTGTGACACAGTCGTTTAATCTGAGTGTGTGCATTTACCTAGAGGGAATGTTTCACCTTCTTTCAAAGCATGTTTAAGCAACGGTTCCAACATACTTGAATATTATATGTTAAAATGTATTGCTAATAGTGTTTGGTTCCGTCGAAATTTGTAAAAGCTATACTGTTTAATAAACAAAACGTGAAAGCGTCCAGCCATGAACGTTTGAGATTCCTCTTGCTTGCTTTTTGTTAACGAATATAGTTAGGTAACATCATGGTGCTATCCAGTATTCGATTTTTGACTGATTAAGTTACAATAGGCGTAATTAGTTTCGCAATGTTTCGTTTTCAATATTCATGAGTGTGACAAATTGACACCTTAAGTAACTCGTTTCCAAAGAATAATATCATAGTCGCAAGCCAGAGGCGGTAGTCCGCTAAACTCTCATTACACCCGTTCCTGCAACCAGTTGGGTTCATATCTCTGTCATTAATAAGCATGACCAAACATACGTCATCAGCGAGGATATATACACAAATATGCGTCAACAGGATCGACTTCTATTGATCTATCGATGGTTGTATTTCGAAGAGAAAGTCGGATTCACTCAGTTGTTCAGAGTGAAAAATCGTTCAGGGTCTACCTTCTGAGAGACTTTTAATATGGCTCGCAATAACTAGCTAAGCAGATTTCTGCTTATTGGAATTGGAAACACCACTGAGACTGTGTTACGAGATATAATATTGTTTTGACTTTCTTGCGATGTTCTGGTTGATTGTTCATTAGAAATGACAGAACTTTGTAAACATTCAACGTGTTTTGCAAACGAATGCTGACGATTCTGTCAAGAATAATTTTACTTTATCGTCAAATAAATCAGATCACCTCGGTAGCATTATCAACGCCTAAGAAATAATACATCTACTTCTTTTTGTGTGACAATTGCGAACTTCAATAATTAAGTTATTTCAAATTTCGATATTTTATAATCTTATTCTTTCTTTGAAAAGCAGTTTGCAAACTTAATCAGTAAAACATCTAGTTGTACGTAATGTAATCATCTTTCAGATCCCGTTTAAATCAGCCTAGGCTATTGATCGGAAGAAATTCGCGTGTTAACGATGACAAAGTCTATATTTCAAAAGCTGAAAATGACTTGAGCAATTTTAACAGCTGTCGCATTTACAACACACGGTTTCTTGATTAGTTTCCCACCCATTTTTTTCAACCTATTCAAAGTTTTGAACATTATATTTCCATTGAATACCAATAGCGTCATAACCTCGCTTCTGTCGATTGTTAACAATCGCATTTCATCCAAGCTTCGCAAGTCAAAACAAAACCTACCTCATTTAGACCATTGAGCTAAGCAATACATATTTAAAAAACAGTCGTGTACTCCAAAACTAACAGACCAGACCACTATGACAAATTTAGGTACTTTAGAAGAGTATTTAAGATGGAAGAAATTACATAACTCTAAGTATCCATCGTCATTTTAATTACACATCATTTGAAATCGCAACCTCATAGACAAACTTTTATATTTTTAAGCTGTATTTATTTGATAGATCTTTAGAGAAGTACTTTCAGTGAACTTCACAATTTCATTTTTATCTCTTTCAACTATTTCTATGATGTCATTTATGACAGTTCTTGTATGATGCGTAGCCTCACCTCTCCGTATCAGGATCAAAATGTGTTTATTTTTATTAATTACTGTTGTCGGTTGGACGTTCTTTCCCCCCCAGGACTTTGTAATGAAACCAAATTCACGCGTGATGTATGTTTTATTTCCTTCATGTAATATCTTGGGTTAATTTCGACATCTTTTACATTCTAGAGGCACATTTTTCTATAAAATTTCAACACATTCATGGTTCTTAATACTTTAATATGTATATTCTGCTTCGTTTATTTTAATAGAAGACTGTTTCCAACTAATTCATGTCTGTCAGACAATTGATCAATCCTTTCCATTTGCCTAGTACATAAGTTTTATGTTTTACCTGTTTTGTGTCTCAGATATATTCAGGTTTATATGTTATATTTTGTTGTTCTTGAAACATGCACTTTATATAGTGTCCTTTCCTTTTTTTGACTGTATCATCAGAAATCGCTTGACTGTTTTTAAATATGCCATTGGTAGAAGTGTAGCTCTATTTAAATATTGCTTTATATTTTGTGTCGCTCTCTCGCTGATTTAAACTTATGCATTCGACATGTATCAGTGGACTTGTAACGGAACAAATTGATCCATACCTTTGTTCTTCTCTCGTCCTTGCTTTCTTCGACCTCAGTGATGTCTAATGAAATATGATTAGTGACATTGTATTGTAACCATGATTTAGTTCTGAGAAGCATTTAGACCATTTTATGGTTTCATTTTCTATGAAAAACTTCCAAGATCTAGTCTTCAAAGTTATGTCGAAACTTTCAATTACCGATGATCTTTTGCCTGACTTTGTTGAAAGATAATGAAGGCATTCCCTTTCGAGTGGGACTTTTCTGCTATAAAGCTCCTTCATGGAACAGTAATATTGTCAGGCTTTTTCTTTTTGTTGTATATCATCTTTGTATTTTGTTTTGTCTATTACGCGTCAAAAGTTAAAAACAACACATATCACTATTAACATATATTTACAGCCGTTGTTGTATATGCATATAATTGCATGTCTATTATATCTGCTTGCCAATGGTCATCCACGTCAGTTGAATAAACTCCTTCCAAAGGACATTTGTTCTCGCTTGCTTTCTTATGCATTTCTGAAGCAGATGTTTCAGTAAAGAATATTTTCAATTAATTTTGTTTACTTTTGTCTTGCTCTCGTGCCACAATAAACTGATATTCGGGTCAGGACATGCAATTTCAGGAGCATAGTTGATTTTAGAATAGTATATATTTTGGGATTGCTCATATTGAAAGTTCCTGATATATTCACTCATTTGTTTATTGCAGATGTTTTCCCTTCCACTATGACATCTAGTTTCGTTGACATTAAACATTATGTCTAAAGCGTCAGTTTGAAGCTGATGGCCGACATTGATATACCAAAAATGATGCATTTGCATACAATATATTTAATATTCAAAATTATCTTATGTATAAATCTGGCTGGTTTTTCACTTGAAAACATCGATTAAATTATATTTACGTTGAGTTTTATTCAAAACATTACCTTATGTTTATATTTAGGAGTGACATGAGTGTCAAGATCTTGATAGAATCCACAGAAAATATCAGTTAATGTATTCCTTGATAGAATCCACAGAAAATAACAAGTAATGTATTCCTTGATAGAATCCACAGAAAATAACAAGTAATGTATTCCTTGATAGAATGCACAGAAAATAACAATTAATGTATTCATTGATATAATCAACAGAAAATAATATGATCATAAATAAATACGTAAAAACCAAGCAGATTGTTTTGAACATTAGTAAACACCGAATATTACTGCATCGTATGATAAAGAGAAAAATAACCAATGGTTTTGTGTATGTAAGCTTATATTGCGCCTTTTTTGTTACTAAGTCAACACAATTATTAAATAATTGGTTTTGGAGAAATTATTGCTGTATTTAATACATTTATTTCCACGATTGTCATCACCGTATATTTATTTTATTTTATTTTATATTTAATGTCTAGGAAATAAAAGTTGAATAACAAGATATGCACCGTAGTGGTGTATTTATTTTTAGAAATCCAAGGCCGAGTGGTATATCATTCATACAGCATACATACTATACATCTATTTTATTTATATCACATACAAATACAGATATTTGCACTTTGAACTGAGTTGCGATATGCTCCGGGCAACTGTGTATTGACAGAGTGAATGAACTCCTCAGATCCCTGCGAGTGTGTCCGCTATAAAATGTAGTTCAACGATTTTTCTTGTTGTTCTCAATCACACATACAAATTGACAAGTTGATTGTTTTCCTTTTAGGTTTCTTTCTTATTCACAGTTTTTAAATCAACATAACACACACTCATGATTTAAACATCAACTATGGTTTTCATGAAGAAAGTGGTGCACTACAAACACGGTTAACTTCTTGTACACTGAACCTGAACTGTCAGGCAATCACGTACTTGCGTATGGAAATTAGCGTTGATAGAAACTAAGCGAAATGACGAACCAATAAGATGTAATTAAAATATTCTAATATATTTACAGCTCATCTAAGTGATCTAAGTCATTACTCTGCTTTAAGTAACATTTTTAAAGACTATAAAATCTCTCTTTCTGTCTCTCTGTCTCTCTCTCTGTCTCTGTCTGTCTGTCTGTCTTTCTGTCTCTCTCCTTCACACGGTTTAACTAAACGTTACCCTCATTCTTAGGCCCAGAGACATCGTTGTATGGCACAAGCGAAAATCCCCAACGCTCGTATTTTCATGGATTTTCGCCCGTATCTAGCGAAGATAATCCATAGAGAGAGAGAGCGAGGGGGTGGGGGTGGGGCCGACATTTGGACATTTTTTTATTTAATAATCAATAATCGTTGTATTAGAATATTATACTAGGTTTAAGAAACAACAGCAAAGCATTAAATACGCTATAGTATGTGTGCCTCGTAACCGACAAATTTAACATATAGGCCTAGTGTCGACTGGCTATTGCAACTATGTATCATTGTATCATTGATATTATAAACACTGTAGATAGATCCTAAGGAAAGCATAAACATACCGTTCAGTTTTAATGTTTTCGTCCAGCGCAATTTGTTTTTCTCTCTCACTCCAGATTGTTTTTTTTTAGTCCCTTACACACGAGAGGGGAGAGGGGAATAGAAAAAAGAAAGGATTCCGATGAAACTGTGTACCACTTTAATTTCATTTTGAAAACGAACGATTAATACCTTTTACCGTTGATTTTATATGTCATTTGTGATTAATGAATTAGCCGAAATTCATGATTGATCTATAGGCCTGCAGCTGAAAGTGTTAATAAATGCGCAGCATTGCCCCATGGGCGGATCACAATTTGATATACCGATAGTATTGGTATATCAATTTGCTTTATACCAATACTTTAAATGCCATGTTGTTTTTAATGTGTGTGTATATATATATATATATATATATATATATATATATATATATATATATATATATATATATATATATATATATATATAGTCACCATATATGAATTGTCTAATTTCATGGTGTTTGTTTCTAAAATCTTCTCGTTATATCAGCTTTTGTGTATCATCTAATATTGTAAAGCACTTAGAGCTTCTTAATATTAATCGTTGTACTAAGTCCACATTATTGTTATTATTATTATAGTGATTTCTATTTTTAAAAATATCCCAGGGCTTCGCCCTCCTCAGACCCTCACTTAGGAAAATGGTTCCTAATATTGCATAGTCTGTTATGTGAGGTTTCTGTTTTGAAAACGATTAACCTGTTCACCATACATTTGTAGTTGCATATTTTGTCAAAAGAACAGTTATTTAGTTATTCTCCAAATGATCACACCTAAAGTAGAGTTTCTTATATTTAGTAAGAGTCACCCGTCCTACCTCGTACACACACACACACACACACACACACACACACACACACAGCATAGTAGAGATATATTCCGAGTCACTGACGTGAACCATCGAGAAGCAGACAGAAAATACATCTTGCTAAAAGTGCTTCACACGAAGAAAATATATGTTTGGCAGATTCAGTTCTACCCGAATATATCACATTTTCTTTACATCTGAAATTTTTAAAGAATGTATTAAATAAAATATCTCGATCGGTGTGTCAAATAGAAAATGACCCTTGCAATTGCCTATGTCACTGAAATACTAATAAATTGTTCTGACGAGATAACCATCTAAGATATTTTGTCGAGTATATTCTCAAATCGTATCAGATGTTCTTTGGGCAGTTTGTTTTGAGCGGACAATACATGTGTAATTCTTGTGCTCATATAATCTGAAGGAAAATGGCGAAAGGTTGCTAGTACTACTGGTAGTGCACGATATGATTATGATAGCCGGACACAGTGCGGAGCAAATGGATCAGTTACCCGTGGCCCCAGCCCATTGGGTGTCTCGCAATGCAGTGAAACAACATTTATTTTTACAAATCATCTATCTGATTTTTATTATGTCTTTCGGGAAAGGGGTATAATGTTTGTCTTTCAAAAACTTCTCCAGGGCCGTCAACCACCGTAATCTGGCCTTAACGGAGGTAGTACTTATGCATACAAATAAGGTGCTGTTTAATATACAGTTGGATATTCTTGATATATAATATATGTTAGGTTGGAAATTCGTTCTGTGAAAGGTACTTTATAGCAATTAACGGCATGGTAATAATATGTTACAAAATCCTTGCGTGTCAATGTTTAATCGTTAAAAATATTATATTCATACAATCAGCAAATCTCAGCCTCAAAATGGAATAAAATTAAGTTGTTTATAACTTGTAGTCTGATTGAGAACATGATGTAATTAAATCTAAAATGCGGTAATGGAGTTTCCTGAAGTTAGTGATTTTTTTAGTTAATCGATATTGGAGTCAGACATGTTATTATTAATCTGAATGTTCAATTTAAAAGATTTGTTTGTTAGTGATTTTAAATGCATTTCGTGACTGTATTACAGGCCATATGTGTGTATCCAGCACATGTACTTGTAACAAGATGCACTTCCGTAATATGTTTATATGAAGCAATTCAGGTTTGAAAATAACAAATATTAAACTTTCTTTTTCAAGTATATACTTTTAGAGACCGCCATTTTTTTGCCTGCACCAAGTCACATAATATCCTTACTGGTAATTTCCGTCATTACTTTCTTCGTACTGAATGCTGAAGAATAAAACACTTAACGACAATATAACTATGTACACTTAATTATTAAGAACGGAATAAAAAGGTGGTGACTACAAAATTAAATTAGAGGTGACAATTATTATATTTTTGTATCCATTATTACATGTTACTAGTGTTACCTAGTAGTATTATTTACATCAAAAAGATTCAAGAGTGATGACTATTCACCTTTTTGTTTACATCATTAGGGAAAATTAATTTTTGCCGGTTATTTTCCTTTGTAAGTGGAAAGAAGAACAGCTAAAAAAAAAAAAAACAACAAACAAATGTCCAGTTTCGACAATCGAACCCAATATGTCTGTATATGTTTGCAAACATTATACATTTCGACAACCGACCCATTGACACTATTTACAGTTTTATATGATCTATACAAATCTTATTGTACTCTGTCACGATAAATATGAAAAATGCCAAGCATTCTAAAGACAAGGGTACGTCTATATAAACTACATACATCACCTTTTAAAATAAATAAAGTTTAGGACATTTTCTGATGCCATTACAGAGCTCCAGAGTCACGAGTCCTTTACAAACTGAAGATGAAAACGCATCAGGAAGCTTATTTCACTTATTAAGACATGGCGTTCGCCATATACATTTAAACTGAAATGTGGACGATTACAAAAATGACGGGCAGTAGATAAAAGAGCTCTCATTCAGTTGGTACAAAAATCGATTTTAATGATCATAAAAGATTAGAATGGTGACGATATTTTGATTCTGCATATTGGTCACGTTAAAAATAGAAAGGCAGGACGATATAGGTCGGTAACCAGTTTTTACAGATAAAATAAAATCCTTTGTGAGGATCACGATTCCCAAGTTTATCACAGAAAATCTCATAGTCATTCATTATCACAAACATCAGCTCCCTCGTCCAGTGTATCATCATCGTAATAGTTAGCGTCATCAACCTAACTGTCCGTCTTCACAATTAAAAGTTTTACTTAGAGCTGTTATGTTTTGCCTTGATTCATTTCAACAAAAGTAAACAAGTGTTAACATTTGAGTAAACTTTCAAATCAATCTTTATCACTGTAAGTCTGTCTGCATCTGTCTGTCTGTCTGTCTGTCTCTACACACACAAGTACACACGCACACACACACACACACACACACACACACATATATATATATATATATATATATATATATATATATATATATATATATATATATATATATATATATATATATATATAAGTATATATATTACACTGATAATATTACTATATTCGACATTACTTCCATTTTTCGATCTCTATATATTTACATGTATGCACATATCTGTATGTCAGTCAGTGTATCAAAATTATAAAGTTTTAATTAATTTGCTCATCATATGATTCTTTTCTTTCAGATTTTGCATTCTACATGTAAAGTAGATATCACCTACTTCCCGTTCGATATTCAAACGTGCAGCCTCAGATTCACGGCTTGGAGCTATTTTAAGACTGAAGTAAAGCTTACGGACGGGAGCAATGGAATTGTGTTGAATAACTACGAGGAGAATTCGGCATGGACAGTGGTTGGCTCAGACGTGGACACGTTGCAGCTATCTTCAGACGCCACAGTAGTCTTTACTATGTGCTTAAAAAGGAAACCTCTCTTCTATCTCTTAAATGTCATTGTACCAGTCATTATGTTGTCTCTTATGAACGCATGCGTATTCGTTCTTCCGGTAAAATCAGGAGAAAAAGCATCGTTTTCCGTGACTGTATTCCTCGCTTTGGCCGTGTTTTTGACAATTGTCGCGTCAACGCTGCCACAGAATTCGGACAATGTTTCCTACCTCGGTATTTACTTGGTAATAATGGCTGGTTTCAGTACTTCGACTGTCATACTGACGTTGTTTCAACTTCGTCTGAATTCCAGAGATGTGACTACAGACCCAGTCCCACTGTGGATGATCAAACTGCAGATGGTTGTGGAAAGAGTCCGAAGCAGAAAGCGTCACAAAGAAAGCTCAGCTGCGCAAGTGCAAACTCGAGTTCCTATTTCCGATTCTGAGTACAAAGATATTAAGGACGAGAAGACGGTTGAAGTAATTGAATCGAAAGTACTACCACCAAGTGAAGACGATACAAAGTCCGGAGTTACATGGGAAAATGTCTGTAATTTCCTCGACTTCGTTTTTTTCTGGATTTACTTTGTAGCTGTTCTTTTAGTCACAGTAACAATGTTATCCATTATGGCAGCAGACGCTTCATAAGAAAATAAATTTTCCACAGTTTTAAGGCATTATCTCCCATTGGTTTTAATATATAGTAGGTAGATGCTTGAGGTGTTCCTGAAAATGTAAATCGTTTAACTCTATTTTTTTTAGTATCTATACATAATGTAATGTATCTTTCAAATAAATTATGTTTCAGAAAGGTTTGTCGAAGCTCAGATTTATATTTGTCTGTGACCTGATTGGACGCAGAATAGTCTGGATGACTATGCAAACTTTGTTTTCATTACTAAGTCCGCAGTGGCTGATCAAACTGTATTTGGTCGTGGAAATAGTCGAAGGTATAACAAAATACACCTGACTACTCATACTCAATATCATCTTAGATGGAGTTCCGGTTCCGATTGCACTGAATACTCAGGATGACCATACGGTTAAAATAATGACATGAAAAGTAGCGCCACCACGTGAGACGGATACTCAGTCGGAACTTGCAAGGAAAACTGTCTCCAGTAATATCGTTATTTTCTGACTATGTTTGTGTCGGTTATTTATCAGTCATCTCGAAAGATTTAGAATAACTAACTACTTTGTACGCATTTCTGAGGAATTAGCTCCTTTCAGTTTCAGTGTATGAATATCATCTTCTTAAGTTATTACAGAAAATCTGGATTTTTAAAATCGATTTTACTTGTATCAAAGCACTGTATATTTCACTACAATTGGTCACAGCTTATTTTTGTAATCGTATATAATCTGAAAGAAAGCAGAATATTCATTTTCTCAAAGTGGTTTAAAGATTCAATCCGGGTGAGTTTGATATATCTAAAATATAGAGTGACCGCAATGTATTTTCATTTCTTAATGTGTCCGTTGTTTTACAATTATAAACATTTAGTGGAATACAATGTTTAAAATTCGTTCAGATTAATCGACTTACCTGATTATACTGATAATCGATTTACCTGATTATACTAATAATCGATTTGCATGATTATACTGATAATATATTTTTACCTGATAGTTTTCGTAGTATTCTACTATAATGTTTCATTTACCTTGGTAAAATGTATAATATCCGAGATATGCAGTAAAAAACGGTGTAAATGCTAATAACGATTCATGGACATGACGGTGTTGCAACTATTTTAGATCATGTTTGATCTGGTGTTTTTTTTTCTTTGTATACTTTAATTGTATATGTGAGAAAGTAATGTTAATTGTTTGAAGCGTGTTGTGGAGAACTGTAATATAAGTCAGCAATAATTCTAGTCGGATCCCTGTGATTCATGTTATGGGCAAAGACAATACATATAAGATTTCCATTATGTCAAGACAGGTACTTACAGCGCTGTCTTATATATATATATATATATAAGTTGTGTACTATATATATCTCTCTGTGTGTGTGTGTGTGTGTGTGTGTGTGTGTGTCACTGCATTTGAGCAAATATTCCTTATATTACGAACCAATGTTAACACGCTTACAGTGTATAATGTATTATGTTTTTGCAATTAACACGGTAATGAAATCCGAAGATTAAACATTTGAGATATTGTATCATTTTATTCAGTGTGAAACTACAGCATGTTTTATGATTTATGTGTGAAACCCACGTTTTTCTTTGATTCTGAATATATTTGATGTCTGATGTAATAAACTTCGTAGGAAGTACATTTTCTTCTATTTTATGCTTCTAAAGTGTTGGCTAGCAAGGTGTACTATTTAACAGATTGAAGTATGAGATTTCCTAATGAATTCCGCGCGATGTCGGCGGTTTACCGTTTATTTTCTTCTCTTGCTGTGATTATTCACACAGAAAATACAAACAATTGTATATTTGTCCTTCCCAGTTAGAAGTAAAATTACACATTAAGAAATAAATCATATATAATTAGATTTGAATTTGTGTCGTCTTTGTTAGGAGTCAGCCATTTTATTTCCACTGCTACCATAACGATTAAATATAGACTAAAATTGCATGGTTATAATGGTATCCGTGTCATTTGACGTCCTTGGAAAACTATGATTTTTTCTCTCACTCCAGTGCAATATCAAGATTATTGTTTTATTGACTTTGCAATAGATTGATAATTGGGCTGGGGAAACATCCCATGGTCTCCTTATAATCTCGCATAATCTAGGAACAATACATATAGTGAAAAATAATATACATACGTGCACATATTCATATAGTACACAACTTCTTTCGAGATAGACAAATACAAACGTACAGCATATAGGTGACGTAGACTTTGTGATATCATAGTCATTTGTTCCTGTTTACCATTAAATCAGACTTAGCTATTTGCCTATAATGCAAACACAATAACACATTGTATACTATAAACTGATGCTATTAAACATGCATTTGAATTATAACACATCATTCTTAGTTACTGGTGGAATAATGGTCCACTGTTCCCAAATCAACATAAATGCTTCTTTCTTTTCAGTTTGATTGCAATATATTTTACAGATTATAATGGTCTTTACGAAATACTTTCAACCCATCTAATCAAGACATATGCCCTCTCATTTTACATACATAGATTTAGAATTTGGCGAAAAGAAAACAAAAATAGCCTGGATGTTAATATACTCCATCTCTACTTGTATCTCCCAATATATCAGTTTTTGCAATTGGCACAACATCTGTGTTCGATTTCTTTCGATTCCAGTGGGACACATCATTCCACAGCCTGATTTTCAAAATTACATTCCCACACCAAATGCAGTAATGTTTACGGGGCATTTTACCAAATGTACATTTATCAGTATAGGACAATTTAACTTTTACGGAAATTAATTCATTGATAAAATTTGTTTGGATAACCCGAAATTCAAATCATTGAAATTTTTTGTTGCTTGTTATTTTAAACAAATTAGCATATATGTGAGGCCATATATCCATATTCAAACTGAAAACTTCATTCCATTTATTTCATAGTTGGTTTAACATCCATTTTTTAAAAGTGATTTGTAAGAGTCGTTACATCCTTCATTGTCATAAAATAGAATTCCTAAATGAAAAGAGTAAAATGGTCTGATCGGTGTCATTATGTCTAACTGCGACTTGTTACAAAAAGACTTTAAATATTGAATTATACCTTGAAAGGCAAGGAAGTTTGTATTGAGATCATATCTAGTTTTAAAGCTGACAAAGTCAATAATAGTTCCCTGATCTGTAAGCATATCACCTATATAGTTTCATTATGTTCAAACCATGGAGGGGGCCCCGAGTGGCCGAGTGGTCTAAAGCGCTCACCGTTCCAGATCACTGCCATCGCACCTCTGTCTGCGTGGGTTCGAGTCCAAGGCTCGGCTAGCTTGGGTACGTGGGAAAGCCTGCCAGTAGCTTCTCGTGGGTCGGTGGTTCTTCCCTAGGTTTTCCAGGGTTCTTCCTCCACCAGTTATACTGGCCGCCATGTATAGCCTATCTGAAAACTGGCGTTAAAACCTAAAACAACAACAACAACAACAACAAACCATGGATACCTTGCTCACCCTTGTAAGGGAATACATCTTGAAACTTGTTCTCATAATAGCTTTACCTATCCGGAGTATACTTTTCTCTATTAACAGCTTGCAGCCTCATAACATCACGAAAACAGGAGTAGTTTTTCGTCTTTATGGATAAGGTCATCACATTTTCATCTCCTAATAACATTAGGTACTTACTTTCGTCTATTTCATATTCAAATAAATATACCAATTTTCTGTGAGGTAGAAACAGTCTAAGAATCCATGTTATTTGTAAAGCTAGTATAAATTTTAACATAAACCTCACTTTAAACTTTTCCCACTTTTGATTTCCATAAAAAGGTGAACATTAATTCATTTAATTCCCTGATAAAATTTCGGGGCGGATTTAGTAATAAGATGAACAAATGATTAAGTTTTGGAATAATTAAGCCTTTCAAAGCTCTTATTTTACCAATTAATATTAAGGATTGTTTTCCCCAATTTTCTAAACAATTTGTAATCATTTATATTTATTTTAAAAATTCAATTTTACCATTTTATTCAAATCCACCATAACCTGTATGCCAAAATATGTAAATTCAGTCACCCACTTCAGCTTTAACCTGTTATGAAATGTATATGCACTGTACTTCTTGCTTCCTATCCAAACTGTTTTTGTTTTGGCAGTGCTTGCTCACCAATGGCATCATGGACAACACTTTTTTTTAATCGCGCTTTAAAGCATGATCTTGTTGAAGACGTGAATGACATACATTACCACACCGATATAACGTGTTTTAAGTACAACCCAGAGCATTACCTCTTTGATCACAATCACATAAATGAAACCATAATTCACTGTGACCTTTTCTAGACCTGTTACCCCTGGTGTATCATGAACACTAGAAATTATTAACCTCATTGCGAGTTTATTACAGCTGGCCTAATATACGATAACAACCAATTCGTACTCTTAGTGTAAATAACTCATGTGTATTTTTATCAGACAGTGGTGCCACCTGGAATAATATTTAACTTCCCACTTGTGCGTATGACATGGCATCGATCATGAAGAAATCAGACGAAGACTCACACTGTTTACCGACAAAGACTGTAAAACATTTACACCTGAAAATGAGCCAACACTAGGTTTTTTCATTTCAATCAAATCTGTATCTGTACCATACGCAGTTGACATTAAACGATCGTCAACAAGGTCAGTTTTGGGTTGCCCTGACGACATTTCAGACGACAAACGACTTTTCGCATGGGATATGAGATCACAATGATATTGTCAGAATTACTAAAACAAAACAGATCAGTTTACCCTATGCTGGTGTCAGTGGCAGTTATGAAAGCAAGTCTGAAACAACAGGCGCAGAAGCCGCTGCTGCTGTTCCTGGAGTCATAGTTTCTCAGGGTTACATGTTGTGTTTTCACTAGCTGTGGAACCTGGGGATATGATGTGATATGATATGCGTCGCCTGTGTATTATGCATGTCATAATAATCGATTGACATATTCGTTTTGCCCTTGTGTTCAATATGTGCACATTGTAAATCTCGAAATGAAACACAGACGATACACCTGTACATTAAAGATTTGCCTGATATTTATAATAGCGACAAGTACGTGTTGTCAACGTAAGAAAACCCTTTTATATGACATATTACGTAATTGGCATTGGTGATGTTGTTCGAGGATTGTTTACGGGCACACCAAACGTGCTAACGACCTTATCATCGCATGCTGCGCAATCGTTAAACAATTTTAAATACTAATCATTGATAGCATCAGAAACTTTTCTGCAGATCGGTTGAAAAATCTGCAATTGCGAGCGGTTCAATCGATTCGAGATCCACTGCAAATGTTAGTGACTCGACAACCACTAAAAGCGGTTACATAATTATCGACAGAAACAATACCTGCTCTTGATGATATTTGTATAAATAAATCCGCACAGCAACGGCTATCTATTTCAAAAGGCGCCCAACAACGAGTTTGCTACTACAAATTTGGTGCTAATGGGACCTAGATTTTGACGTCATGGCCCACTAGGTACTTAAACAATTCAATAATGTGTAAACATTGGCTCAGTTCAATAATACGTCAGATCCCACATTTGATATTGCCACGGCTGTGTTGCTGAATCGAAATAAACGAAATTTTCAGAATTATTTATACATGGCCTGGGTCCTTAATCATCACAATTTAAAATTACAAGACACCTCATCGTTTTTTTTCACTCATGTGAGGCCTTCTTGGAAATTGAAGCAAAACTTTTGAGCGAGATAATGCCAATTATCCTGTTGATACCACAGTTGTATCTGTTACCAAATGTATCATGACGTTGTTCATTTTATCTCGTTATTCCACAGATTGAAAGGAAATCGAATAAATTCCTTACAATGCCGACATTGCCACGACAATTGTCGGACTCGCTATATACATTGATGAGTATGCGAGATCTGGTGATTCAACAATGACGCATATCAAAGACTCATCTAATAAAACAGACCATAAATCGTATACATTTCGAAAACATGATTCGTTTACAGAGCAAAATGCTGCTAGTATGTATGCCAGACCCGGTGCCCCTGGAGTTCATGTGATGTCTAGTGCCAATGTCAATTACAACCTTTGATTTGCACACAGTGGATTACAAGTCATTCTGAACGCATTGACGTTTTCGTGTGCTATTCCACACAATCATAGTTTTGGGTTTGCAAACATGTTCTCAACGTTGATTTTGAAGCAAAACACACATTAACCGAATTTCGTAAAAATTACGCCAACGATTGATTTGGCGTATACGGGGTGCTGCTGGTAAAGTTGTCTTGTCAACATTGACTTTATGGATGCCTGTGCAAACCATTTCACTGTCAGTACAATCAAGTTTGCTATTCGTTAGGCTATCTGCAACCACTTCAGTGTTGTCATTTCCCGATCATAACACATATGCACGCCCACCAAGTGATATTAATTTACAATTTACATGGCAAGTAAGCATTCAACGTGGTCTTACCGCACCAAAACACGTGTTCAATATGTATTTTCGTGCACATGAAGGTGCGGCTGGAGCCTCGTGTTTTCGTTGTTATAATGTGATTCTTTTATACAAACCTCTGTTGTTGGAGCGCGAGGGCGGTCAAATGAGGATCATTAATGCACCTCTAAAAAATGATAGAGTAATTAAACCTGTTAGGTCTTTAAATAATAATGTCCTATCGCGAAGTGAAATTCAGCATTTGTGAAAACTTGCTTTGGAAATGTTTTAATACTTTAAAAAATTGTGGGGTTAAATTGAAACTTTCTCCAACAAAATTAATTGGAGTTGTGATTGACCCAAACACAGCACGATCAGCTGAACCAAATAATGCATCGGCGACATCAAAAGTATCCAAATCAAAGGTGATATAATTACAAAAGACCGGTGAACTATTTCAATTCCTTGCAGCTATTCCAGTCTTATTAACGGTCTATCTGCGATACATTGGTCTATCGAATGACTGTAGCCACGGAAGTAATTTTGGAACTGCTACAATGATGTTAAAATACGTAGTAAGTAATACAGATGATTTCAAATTATGAAAAGCAAAAGGAACCAGTTCGTAAACCTGTCAGATCTGTGCAACCTACTTCGAGATCGTACTCCTTTTCATTACAGCAAAATGACCGCAAACGATTCGCTACGTAAACTGACAGATATATCATGCTACCCTCAGAGATTTGAAAGACGCTTGGATTTTATATGAAAATATTATATACAAAATTCAATTCAAACTTTCATTTTTAAATGTTCGAGTCGCTTTCAGTTGATAATCTCACAACGGAAACCGGCATACACCATCTATGGTACAGATAATTGCCGTTTACATGGAGGATTAGTTTTAAAAAAGTGAGAGATTCTTTGCATTGGGAAAGTTGTTTATTTTAGAAAAAGAATCAAGAATTCACTCCACACAAACGACATAGAAAACGACACTTCGGCGAATGCAGAATATTCTACACGTTTAATCTGATCTGTTTGGCACAATATACACAAAGAATGTTATTAATATACTCACAGTAATTTGTTTTCTAGCAATTTCGACTGATGAAACCTTTTAATAACTTATTAAAGTTGTATATATTTCGAAAAAGTCAAATGTACAGACAATTGCTGTTTTCAACGGATAATAACGTAATAAAACTTGCAAGATTCTTTGCAGAAGGTAGGTCGTCGATTACGGAAACTTGAAAACAAAACCGCTTAATTTGAAAACAAAACCGAAATAAATACAGGTTTTGAAGAATAAGATAACTCTCATTTAAGAAGCCAAGTGCCACTCTTTCCCTTATACTTTTAATTGAATGTCTTAATTATGTTGATTATTTAATAAATGGCCAATTTGTTTCATGAAGCCTCAATTAACACAGGACAGAACCCCAGAGTACTTGTTATCTATTTGCTATGTGATTGCCTCTTGTACTTTGACTAAGCGGCAAATGAATATGCTAAAATCAAATTCGAAATCGATGAATGAATCGCAATAGTTGCAATAGTATGTGTATATAAAGAGAGAACTGAGCAATCAGATTCATTCCATTTTGAATTCATCTTGTGTTCCTGTTGCAAGCCTGCACATGTGTTTTATGATGTACTTTATATATTATTCGAGAGAAAAAAACATTTGTTTTGGACTGTTCAGTGAAATAGAACGTGCTCATTACTGGACTATAATATTATTCTGGAACTGTTGTGAATTATTTGAAGGAATCCTTGACGACGCCTTCTTGACAACATCAAGTTTCTGGCGGACCCGTACATTTCCGGTTTTGAGATTTAGACGGAACTTTTCATTTATTTGGCTTTCATAGAACTTTGCCAGGTTTGTTTTGGATTCACTTTATAATACTGTAAGTTACTCTCACATTTTCATTTACGACTTTGATAATTAAATTATTAGCTAAGTTTCAAAAACCTTGTAGGTTTTGTTTCTTTCTGTTACTTAGTTTGTGACAACAGAGGAGTAACATTGGTCTATAATTTGAAAAGTACGTGCTTGTCATATAATGTACATACAAACATCGTTGTGATCGACAATGATCCAGATTCGTTATAAATTAGTTAAAATGTATATGGCGGAAGACATTTTGAGAGTTTGTGTTCTTTGCTGACTGATGATCTTTCATCAAATCATGCAGCCTTTGGGGTATTTTATCAAATTTTAGTCGATTAGCAAAGTTTTATTATTAGCTTCTTGTTTTTTATTAGTACAGGAAATGTCATGAGTTGAAGGTATTAGAGCCATACCCCAACCATATACATTTTTGTGGTTAAATATTGCACTGTTTTTAACCTTAGATATCCTTATTGACGAATCGTGAACCAGTCCTGAGGTTGCATAATAGTATACACGATCCAGATTGCAGTTTAAACGACACATATTCCTAAATTAGAAAGTAATAATTGTGATAGTTTCCAAATGTCTTAAATGTAAAACAGCCCGAAAGTTTATTAGCATAATCGTAATCATCTTTTTGTTTATTCCCAGCATTTACAGAACTATAAAATGGTTCATATTCACATTATGGTATGTCAATTAAAATATTTGTGAAGAAAATCGATATATATATATATATCCTCAAATACTCTATCGATTATCATAAAACCTTTAAGTTTGTTTATAGTTATCATCTTTAGAGCTAATTGAAAGTTTACCCAAAATTTGTGACATGAAGGGATCCTAGGTCTCTTACGTGCTTAGTCAGTGTCTAAGACATGCTACACAGAGCTTTGTCATGCTTTATTTATATATACAGAGCAGTAAAGCAAACGTGTGAATTTAGCCAAATGAATTCGAGATATGCGGATTCATTTTAGATGGCGATCGACAAAAATGTGCCAATTACAAACACAAAAATGAAATGCTATTAAATTTGCTTCTTTATAATAAACCGTATAATAAAACCATAGGTCGATTCCGTTCGACTTAATCACTTCAGCGAGTTAATTTTATTAGTGTTCGTTATTATTTAGGCCTTACTAATTTTGATATCTTATGTTTTTTCTGTTGTCACTATTAAACAAAATATGAAACATTTATCTTTGTCAAATATATTTTTTCAGACATTTAGCTTTTCAATTTTGGATCATTGTTAATCAAATAGCTGTCAGGATTACGAGAATGCGTCATTTCCCCACTCACACTTCAACAGTTCTGATTGATACTGCATAGCAAGTGTCTTCCTGCAAAGTTTTAAACAGGATTGTATGCTGATAGCCAATGATCGATCTAAATTACTACTGATTTTGTATTATTATGTCTTAATCAGTTTCAATCTCCGTTTCTGATCAGTGATATATGGCTAGTTTCATTCACTGGTACCAAATCATGAATGCATGTAATACAGTAAATATCGTCACAGATGAAGAGATTGTATGCACTTTTAGATATGTAGTTATAATATATATATATATATATATATATATATATATATATATATATATATATATATATATATATATATATATATATATATATATATATATATATATATATATATATATATATATAAAGAGACCGCGTGACAGACAGTTAGTTATATGGATACATATATCATATTGTAACAGAATATATCACTGATACTTAACTTGATGTGCCACTGCATGAAATTCAATTTATATAATGAGAAAATATTTGTTGTTATTGTTTATTTATGTTTCTTTCCATGTAAATATTTTATATAGGGTATTTGGGTTGGACAGGGTAGGCTATTGTCCTCATGTAATATGCCATTCTTCATGCTTCAGATAAGATGACGACCTCATAATGGCGGGCAATCGAACATTCCTCCATGGTGCTGTCAGCTGAAATATGCGATATTAGAGCACTTTTGTTACTTGTAAATTACGCACGGCTCTTTCAAATGGCTAATTTTTTGCATTAATAGTGTTATCGAAAACATGGCCACGTAAAATCGAATAAGATTTATAGTCAGCAGATCACTGTTCACTCATAGCACATATGACACCAACTTCTGGACGTATTTCTTGATGGTCGAATTTAAAATTCAATCTTTTAAGGGTCTTTGAAACCATGCTTCTTCTATTAAGTGACCTGACTACTAATTTATTTCCAACAGAACTTAACATTAATATTAAGTGAAGTCAAGAACAATAAATGATAAATAAGGCTAAGGCAATTACAATCAAATAATTCTAATTGTCTGTTTAAAATAAAAGTGAGAAGAATCAAACAGGTTTAACTTCAGTATATCTGTATTGTCCTTTCCGGATATGTTAAATTTTGCAATAAGTGGGGTTGCAGAATGTAATGAGTAATTAATGCCATAATTATATCATGCTACCTTGAAAAACCAACATAATGGATGCGCACGCCAATCTTAAATAGTACTGCACAATGTTTACATAAAAGTTGGGGACGAAGCGCAGGTAAAGTGATTAGGAACTAATATCGTCTAGATTCCACATAATGTACGACAGCTTTACGATGGAGACTGCGTTGAGAATACCAGCACATTGTCGAGACGGTGTTAAAGTATTGTGTAGCTAAGGATAATGTAACGCATGTAAAACAAGAAAAACTACAAATATAATAGCAAAACCATGCCATTGTGCAATCATCAATAGTTGCAATAATATTTCAAGATTCACTCGTGGGCTGAAAAAAATGAACATATCATCCGTCATGACAAATTCTTTTTATTTACTCATAAAGGAAAGACTACCTATGATTATAGATGTAAGTAGAACCCTTAACTTGCCAACCGTCAGTTCTATGACAACGTGCTCAAAGTATACTACACAAATTAGACTGACAGAGAATATCGTAGATCCATTATATTTTTACTCTCTGATTGGTGGAAATCTTAAGAATCTAACCAAAACTAATTGTAGTTGCATCAGTTAATAAATGAAGGGAAGATTTCCATTGGTCAAAAAATAATATGATAATTAGCACGAAATTGGACTTAAAGAAGAGAACATTGGCAACTCACGTGTCTGCACAACAAAGATTCGGCCAAGTCGCAATGAGCTCATGATAGTATAAAATCCAAGAGTCATTCGTATGTCAAATGAAACAAAACATCCTTTGCTTTGAATAATGAATATCTATTCAGATCACATCTGGTAATTTGTTCTGAATTTATCATTGTGTAAACTGTCTGTATTCGACTCAAACAACTTACATAACGCCCTCTGGATGATGCCCTTGGTGTTGTTGATCATCACTTTGGTGTTCTCTGCACTGATTTTTATGCCGTAGGCTGCAGAGGTTTTATCGAGGCTCTCTACTAAGCCAGCTAATTCTTTCTCATTTCCTGCTAGTCCATCAATGTTGTCGGCAAAATTTAAGTTGGTGGTTGTTTTGCCTCTGATGCTGACCGTCCCTTCATGTTTTTCAAGCGCGTCTGCCATGATTTTCTACAGAAGGTTGTTGAATAGCGTGGGGGAGAGTAGACAGCCTTGTCTGACTCAGATTGTCGTTCTTAACCCTATGCCGACGTTGAAGTATAATGCACTGGTGTCCTTGTCATATATGTGCTCTATTAATGTGATGTGGTTGGCATTGATGTTGTCCAGTCTCATGGTCGCCCACAAGGCCGCATGCCCTACCCTGTCAAATGCCTTCTTCAAATCCACGAAGACGTGGTACAGCACATGCTGGTGGTGGAGGTACTTTTCACACAATATCCTGAGGTTGAAGATCTGCTTTATTGTGATGCGCCTTGCTCTGGATGCCTGCCTGCTCCTCGGCAATGATCTTTTCAGCCTGTGGCTTTAGTCTGTTCAGCAGTATCCTTAACATGACTTTGCTTTGGTAGCTTGTAAGACTGATTGAAAGGTGGTTTTGACACTGTTGCAAGTTTTATTTCTTGGGGAGGGTGATGATTAGTGATTGGGTCCACGGCGATGGCCATACTCCTGTTTGCCAGGTCTTGTTGCAGATGTTTGTTAGGGCGCTAATCAGTGCTTCTACCTCAGCCTGGAACAGTTCTTCTGGGATGTTGAACACTCCTGCTGACTTCCACTTTTTTAGCGATCTCACTGCAGCTTCTACTTCTTCACGTAGGATAGGGTGGTTGCCGTTGTTAGCTGGTGGAGGGATGTTCAGTACCTCTGGATCTATTGTGGCTCGGTGGTTGTAAGGTTATGCGCAGTACACTGTTCTTCTTTCGAGAATATCTTTCTTTTCCGAGAGTCATTCTTCGGCTTTGTCCAGTAAGGAGGTAATCCACCTGTCACGTTTGCTTATCCCAGTTCGTAATTCGTGTATTAACTATACATTTTGTATATTCAATAATTTAACTGTCGGGAATGCTGACTAGGGGCTCAGAGTTTTACATATATCTTTCACTAATGTAACTTCCAACCAAACTCAAGCCTGGGTAGGACTTCGCAAAAGAATGAAAATTCGCTCATGCTCTCAAATGGGGAAATGAAGGATAGAAGCTAGGACCATCGATTGGGACGACTCCAGTACGAGTTCTGTAGGGAGCGTACGACCGATTATCTACCACCGAATGGTACAGATAAGTATGTCTCGGTTCAATGACAAAGAAGAGTCCACTGACGACTGCCTCGTTCAATTTGAGAAACTCGCGTGCGTTCATAAAATTCCCGAGGAACATTGGTCGTTTAAAGACTCGGCCTTTTTGCAAGGTGCAGCTCGCGAAGTTTACCATAACGTACCTGCAGAAGAAGCTAATGACAACAACGCGCTTAAGAAGGCCCTTCTCTGCCATTATCGGCTGACCGACTAAACGTACGTAAATGTTTTCGGGGCTCGACGAAAAAGGCAACGGAAACCCACTATCAATTCCACACGCGTGTTCGGTGGTTATTTGAGAAGTGGGTAAAGATGGCAGAAGTCGAACAACAGTACGACGGGCTACGCGAGCTTATACTCATGGGGCATGTCCTGAGTACTTACTGTCGCGAATTGACAGTATTCCTAGCTGAGAGAGAGAGAGAGAGAGAGAGAGAGAGAACACCAGACTCTCGAAGAGATTGTCAGCATGGCGGAGAGATAGGAGCAGGCACACTCCAGGAGTGTAGGTTCCCGGGGTAAGTACAGGCCCCGAACCACTGAGTCGCGCAGTGTGGTTGAGGGAGAGCTGGCTGCCCGTAACCGTCGGAGGGGCATCTACAGGTAAGGATGCCACACATAGACCAGGACAGGACACACCCACGAAAACGGGCCTTGCTGTACGGCTAGGGCCGCTGACGCGCTACAACTGCAAGCGTCCGGGGACATTTGCAAGGGACTGTCCCAAATGCAGGCAGACACAGGTGACTGAAATTGCTAGGAAGGACGGCGAGCAGGAGACAAGCTGTAAACCAGCAATCCTCGGATCCGCAACTGTCAAAGAAGGTGCACCCTCTTGTATGAAACTGGGTGTAGCGTTCCCGCCCTTGTCGGCAAGAAGTATGTTAAGCAGGATGACTACACAGGAGAGGTAATTGAGGTTCAGTACGCGAGCATCAGGCATGACTCATTGCCAGTGGCTGTCATTGACCGAGATTCACCGTACGTAAAGGGGCAAATCGATGCTGCGTGCTTGTATGGACTATCACATGACGTCATACTAGGATGTCGTTATGTGTTGCCACAACCGAACCCTGAAACCTGCACTCATACCTTGGTGAGTGCTGTCCAAACCAGAGCCAAGATTCGACAGATGAAACGACGCCGTTGGAAATTACGTCGACACCGGTCAGTAACGTACTTCCTCCGAATTGAGAAAGCTGAAGCAGGAACACGCAACTCTGTCGCATTTGCATAAATACGTTGCAGAAGGAACGGCGAAAGAAACTACAAATGGCGCGGTGAAGTTCTTATACAAGAAGGGGATTTTGTACCGCACGCCAGGAAAGGACACGAACAGTTTAAGCAAGTCGTCGTGCCAAGGGAGAAGCGAAGTGAAGTTTTAAACTCACGCATGGGAGTCTCATGGGAGGTCACATGGGAATTGCAAAGAGGCGTGATTGTCTTGTCAAGGAATTATACTGGCTAGGGGCCCAAGGAGATGTTAAGCGGTTCTATCTCTCCTGTGAAAATTATCAGAGAATGTCACCGAAAACGAACCATCGACCCGTCTCTATGGGGAATACACCTCTTATCGATGAACCATTTTGACAGTTCGCGAAGGATCGGACTGATAAAATCCGTGTCGACACAAAGATATCGGTAGATTACGCTGCACGCTATCCGGAGGTTGTTGCGTCGTGTACGGCGGTCGGAAACGTTCTGCTGCCGAGAATAACTACTATGTATCGGAGAGGGAATGCCTCGGAATCGTGTTCCGGATATCACGGTTCGAGCGGTACTTATACGGAGGGAAGTTCATATTGGAGACCGACCACCAACCCCTCACCTATCTCGCGCAGGCGAAATTGTCGAATGAACGCTCGAAGCCATGGTCGCTGTTATTAAAATAGTACCAGATGCAGGTTATATGCGTGAAAGGAACCAAGATCGTATGAGCAGGAGCGCTGAAATGGCATAGATCGCTCTGTAGATAACCATATTTTGTGCTGAGTATTCGTATCCGTACTTAGCTTGTAGCGTTGTTATAATTTTATGTCTTTTATTTCGTGTAGTAACGCACATTTCTATTTGGAGCAATTACTGGGGAGATAAAATCCTGATTTTATTCTTAAGCGTGAGGGGTGTCACGTTTGCTTAGCCCAGTTCATAAGCTGTGAATAAACTAAGGTTGTTGTTGTTGGGTTTAACGCCATTTTTCAGCACACGATAGGCTATACATGGCGGCCAGTATTAATGGTGGAGGAAGAACTCGGGAAAACCCCGGAAAGAACCACCGACCCACGAGAAGCTACTGGCAAGCTTTCTCACATACCCACATTTGCCGAATCCGAAACTCGAACCCACGCAGACAGAGGTGAGATGGCAGTGATCCGTAACGGAGAGCGCTTTAGACCACTCGGCCACTCAGGCTGCCCTATAAACTAAGGTATTAGTACAAGCCATTGGTGCTGTCTAAACGTTTCAGCAGGCAAGAGTTAATCTCTTACACAATATCACCGTTACCAGAGAGAAGATCCGGCATCTTGAATTGGCACAGGCGTTATATTGAGAGACTTACAGCTTTGTCCTAAGATCAGAAGAACCACGAGGGACCGGGGCGTGTTCTAAATCCGTCCCCATGTGAAGAGACAGCGAGAAGTTTGATTGGATCGAATCAAAGTTACATTCATTCGGAATTGATACAGAGTGTGTGATAACAACTTTGATCCAAATTATAACTTCTAACTAGCAAGCGAAAAAAATTTAGTTTCGCCTTGACAGATTGCTGGGCCATAAGTTTTACTCCGAGAGAAACACCCGTAATGTGACGATACAACTTAGAGAAGAGATTCTAAGGAAAGACATAGCTTCGTAAAGGTAAGTAAAAGTTTTTTGCTTGATTTTTACAGAATATTACGGCATTGTAATTGTTATTATGTGTAGGATGTTTAATTAATTACTTGGATTTTTAATACGTAGAATTACCTTTGTAGTGTTTAATTTACATGTGTATTTAAGAAATGAGTTTCAGTATTGTGTAAAGAATTATATAGATTTTTTTAGCTTGTCGTCAAAATTAATTTTGTCGTTCGCTAATTGGTTAATTCGTAGTAAACTAGTGTATTTATTAATGTGGTATGTTAGAATTTATTCATGCTTGAATTGTGAATTTGGAAAATGGTTGAAGTATGTAAGATTAATTACTATGGACGTACGCATATATCAGAGCATGGATATTTGAATATATTCGTGTTCTTTGTATGAGTTGTAAAGAAATGCGTCTGATTGTAGTGATATTGTTTAGCATAATGGGAATAGGAATATGTACTGATGTGACGCAGTTTATTGATGTACATATGAGAAGTGATTGATATCGTGCTTTTATTACAACGTTATTCTACCATACAAGGACGTATGAGTATTTCGATGTGAATGAATGCGTGACCGAAGACATTTAATAGCCGTTATCTGATGATAAGCTGGGTGTAGTGTGAGGTGAGAGGACTTAGAAAATAGTGTACCGTCCTTGTGGTTTCACAGCAAGCTTTTGTGGGGACAAAACTTCCGGTTAAGTTAAGTCCCGAATCTCTAAGAAGGGAGACGGAAGTGAGACTAGCAGAGCAGTCGGAGTCGACAAGTCTAATCGGTGAAGAGAGCCGAGGAGGATGAGGAAAAAAAGTCGAGGAGGATAAAATAGAGAAGGAAGAGGAGTATAGAGTAGTCGAGGGGGAGAAGGAATTTAGAGAAAGTCGAGAGGAAGAGAATGAATTTTAGGAATAGGAGAGAAGAATACACAGATGAGTAGAATACAAGGACAGATGTAGAACTATCTCACACTACTAATGATATGATGCAATATGCTATCACAGGGTCGATGAGAAGGAGAGCACTTGGGAAATTTTAATCATTTGTCGTCAAATTGTTACACGTTGAATTTCACACATTTGTATATTCAATCATTTAACCGTCGGCATTACTGACTGGAGGCTTGGAGCTTTACATCTATTTTTCACTAATTTAACTTCCAGCCAAAATGATCTTAGGTAGGTCTTCCATAATAATTTAAATAAAAAAATTGTATGTATATGTGTGTGTGTGTGTGTGTGTGTGTGTGTGTTTATTTATTTAAAATTGACAGTATATTCGCTACAACCTTTCTTTGCTTAGAGTGTTCTTCAAACCTGATTGACCATTCCAAAACAAAAATGTAATTAGAAATATACTACTTAAATGTCTTCATTAACTGAGCCAAGCGAAAACCGTATTTTTACACGTCTATGTGGAAAAGAGTCAAGTTCAAGTCGAAAGAGAACCACGGTATAATATGCATAAACCTTTATATTAACCCCACGGAAGCTGTGTTGATACTTATGGATGATTTGAGGATTGATGTCACAAATTTATATAATCGAGGAATAGTTGCAGACAGGTTTGTCGGCAACACATCCGTCTATATTTTAAACACTTACCGGCATGTCGCGTTAGCTATCGTCAGGTGAACGACCCTTTTGCAGATATGCACATATTTGCGCCTTTCGAATGTACTGGCTGGATACGGCTGTTACGACATACCTGTACGTATCTAACCTGTACGCCGGCGTTTTCCGGACAAAGTTCAATACAGAAATATTGCTCACTGTAAGCATCAGACCCTTGTGTCCTCTACTGGTATCAACACAGTTTCTTTTGTTTTGTTTTGTTTTGGTTTCTTGGTAGTGGGCGCGCTGATTTATCAGACTAAATACGCATCTGTGAAAAGACAGTCACCTTTAAACTATATTATAGTATGCCTCTTTGGAAAGACACTCACCTCTAAGCAAAGAAAAGACTATATTGTAATAAGCATCTGTGGAACGATATTTACTTCTCAGCCAAGATAAAACCATCCTTTAAAAAGTCTTTGGAGAGGCATTCACATCTTAGCTAGGAGAAAACCATGCTATAATATAGATTTTTGCGACTTCTGTCACATTAGAGCAAAGAGATAATTATATATCTCTTTGGGATGATATTCACTTACGAGCTGAGTGAGAAATATATTTTATGTTATGCTAAGCAGTGAATTGCTTGATTTTCTAATTAAAATAATATTGATATTTCACTGTAGTGAAAAAATAACAATATTTTTTCAATACAGGAACTACTTTTTGGGTCAGAACATACTTTACCTCCCTCTCATTTGATGAATTACTTGTGGTTGTTTTCTTATTAATAATCCCTTTCTGTTATCCTTGAAACTTGTAGTTTGTTATTCTGGAAATATCAGTTAAATTTTTATCAATCTGATGTGGAACTAATTTTGTGCGCAGATACACATAACACAGCAGAACATGTTCAGTAAACAGCTGACATTACCGTAAGAAATCTGCTAATTCACTGTGTCACAAACTTTAGGTAGCCATCGTATGTGAGCATCAAATAAAAATAATATTTGCTTGAAACGAGTGAATAACGGATACATTTCATCTCGAAGGTGAAAACCTCTAGTATTTTAATCCACTCGATGAAATATATCCGTTATTCACTCGTTTCAAGCAAATAGCCTCTATATAATACGCATCACTGAAATTTGCTTAATCTAATGCGACATTTTAGTTCTGCAGTGTCTACATCAGTGGGTTCATAAAAACGAATCTAAATCTTATTCAGGTAAATGTCGAATAAGGCCATTATGTCCATTTGTTGATCAGTATTTGGGATAACTAATTGTTGCTAAAAACTTGATTAAATTCAGCGTACTATCTTTAAACACAAACGGGATCCTTAACAGAAAGCTAACTTAAAAATGATAAAAAATGTAATACAATAAAAGGTATGTGCACAGCATAGTGACCGATATAAGTTTTAGCTACACAGCAATTGCTATACAATAAAGTCCGTTCCTCATTTAAAAGAAAGGATCGTAACTGTGATAAATATATAGAATCTGCTAATATCAGAACAACGTTTTTCGTTGCTAATCCTTGAACTGATAATCCATATAATCCTTTGCAAATAGATCCTAATCATGGTGTCATAAAATTAGGTCTTATTGATATTTATTTCTTTTGGATTTACCCGTCTTGTCCGAATGATTAATTATACAACAATCTGTGCATATGGTGAACGGTTCTTTCACCGCTTTTATCAGGGCAACTGCATTTAACGTTACATTACTTGACGTGATTGTTATGCAGTATTGATATTAATTTCCTTGTAATCATTAAAACATTTTAACAAGTACAAATACGAGTCTAGTGTCACTTTTAGCAAACGTTAATGTCCAGCAAGGTGTAAGCGGCTAATACCACAAATCATATCATCTACAGGGATGTTTGATCAGCGTTCGGCAGGTTAACTTTCCAATTTGAAATATTCAAAACTCAGAAAAACAATTTAAATTATGTGTAGTACGTCGATAGTGACATATAAGTAAGTGATGTGCTTTCAAGTAGATGATATATGAAAACAACATCACAAGAAAAATATTGTTACCACCAATGAAACATTTACGTCATAATTTCATCTAAAGACTTCTTGAATTTGGTTTTAGGAGTTCATTTTCGATTCCGATAGCGTCATAGACTTTAATTATTTCCACAATTCTACGTCGCCTTTTGTCAGTTCAAATTTGCATTCATAATACGTTTGACATATTTGATGAAGAATCTAAATTGATACCAAATCAAATTAAAGCACTGCCACTATATTAAAAGCGGTACATGCACAGTAATGATATCACATATGGAACTACTTTCTCAATCACTTCATTATGAAGCAGCTTATGAATCTATCTCTCTCTCTCTCTCTCTCTCTCTCTCTCTCTCTCTCAATGTTCATATATGTGTCTGATGAGCCGTCACTATTGTGTTCAATTAAGTAACATACGTCTTTCAGAAAATGTAGAATATTCAGAAACAAAGTCAGGAATATCAGCTTCAGAGAGTGTGATCAAAGAAATTTCAAGACTTTGCTATTGTTCTAAAACAGGTCTTGGTTGATGGAGAGAAATTAGAGCGGTAATGTTAATGGGATGTTCCTGCAAATACTATGTTCAAGTTATAATGTGCTGGATATGTGTGTACTGAATAGATCACCTTTCTCGCGGGTAATGTCAATATTACTAGAAACACAACTATTGCCTCGTGAATTGTTTCTGATAAGCGATTCACACGTTACCTTTAGAGGCAATAGTTAAGAATTTATGAATTTAAATTGTTTTGTAACAATTATTATAATATTTAACAGAATTCTAGAGATGTATTTTTTTTAATCCGTCGATAATTCATCCATGGTTTATGGAGCTATGATTTTTATTAAAACAAGATCATCGTGTAAATATGTTTACCTCCTCTAACCGCCACCCGGTATCAATACAGTTCATACATGAAATAAATTTAGGCATCTCTATCAACCGTTTTGGTAACAGACCGAAAATCCCAAGAAGTCTCTAGATCCGAATGAATTTGAAGATTTATCATTGCCTACAACGAATGAACATATTTATACATGTAATGTTAGCAAATATGTCAGTTTATGTGTCTTCGTCAGAATTACTGGACGATATAGAATCAATGCATACAACGAACGAACATATTTATACATATAATGTTAGCAAATATGTCAGTTGTTTTGTCTTCATCAGAATTGCTGGACGATATAGAATCAATACATACATGTGAATGCTTGTTATACTCATTCATATATATATATATATATATATATATATATATATATATATATATATATATATATATATATATATATATATATATATATATATATAAAAGCAGAATCACAAGGAAAATACAATGTATGTCTTAATCCTGTTTTAACAAAATTCAGCACATTGTCTAATTCTATTGAAATATCGCAAGTGGTACGAGAAGGACTGGTAGCTAATCGTGTACAAAAGAAAAAACGCTGTTCTCTGGAAAACTGTGGCACATCACAATCTCAGCTAGAGAGAATGAAGATAATTCAACATAACACACTAAAACCATAAACTTGGTACTAATATAACGGAAATCACTCGGTTACACTACTCCCGAGTCTTGCCTTCTCGGATTATTTAGTCTTGGTACTTATATTGGAGTGAAACATGTTTGTTTTTCTGTGACCGATCTCGTATTCCCGGCTTCAGCTTGTTGCTTGGTCGGCAACTAATGGTCTGTGTCGCTCAGGGGTGGTAGTTCTTCTTGATGTATATTTTTAATTCTCTCTCTCTCTCTCTCTCTCTCTCTCTCTCTCTGTGGATATATATATATATATATATATATATATATATATATATATATATATATATATATATATATATATATATATATATATATACTACGTCGTCATGGAAACCGAATTTATTGCATCATTTTTAGGTGATGTTCGCATGGTCGAGAAGTACAGAGGTTCGTACGTGCAGGCAAGCGATTGGTCTCGTTTACTCGTGGATACTGGATCGAATCATCTGCGCAGAGTACGAATTAAACATTTTCTAACCTGGATGAAACATATTAGTTATTCATATTTATAAAACTGTGTTGGTATTATCGATCGTTATCCTATAGAATCCAAGAATGATACTTTCCACTCTGCTTCATATATATTTGTAATTCTCTCTCTCTCTCTCTCTCTCTCTCTCTCTCTCTCTCTCTCTCTCTGGACCATCTTAGCAAGATGCGGTCAAAAATCTATGAAATGACGAGCGTATAGGAGTAAAAGTTAAGTCAAACTGACCAAAGGATGAGAGAGAGAGAGAGAGAGAGAGAGAAAGAGTTTTAAAGTCAAACCGACTGCAGAAAGAGAGAGAGAGTGTGGTTACTAAAACAGAATAATGACTTAGATTAACTGTAAATATATTAATTCATTTAACTACCTCTTGTTGGTTAGTCGTTTCGCTTAGTTTCTATTCCACATTAATTTCCATACGCCGGTACGTGAAAGGCTAAGCTTTCATCTGAATGGCGTAGCCAAACCATGTGTTTGTAGTGTTCTACTTTTATTATTAAAGCCATATTTCATGTTTAAATCATAAGTGTATATTATATTGATTTAATTAATGTGAAGAAAAGTAGAAACTAAGAAAAGAAAACATGAAAACATCTTATATATATATATATATATATATATATATATATATATATATATATATATATATATATATATATATATATATATATATATATATATGCAAATATGCAAAGATGATTGTTAATATCCACAAAAGGCATAGATCTACATTTTGTAGCGGAAACACTCAGGAATGTGAGGCGTTAATCAACTCTGTCAATTCATAGCTGCCTGTAGTAAATCTTAACTCCGCTCAAAGGGCAAATATCTGTATCTGTATGTGGTATAAATAAAATATTTGTACAGTATGTACGCTGTATCAATGATATACAACTCATTGTATAATCTTTTCAGTAAAAGGGAACTTGGCAAGCCTCGTCTCCTTTAAATGAAAACGTTATACGTCTCGTGCATACTATATATATATGTGTGTTTTTATATATATATATATATATATATATATATATATATATATATATATATATATATATATATATATATATATATATATCCTCAAGCACTCTATCGAATATCCTTAAAACATCTTTACGTATGTTGCTATTTATCATCTTTAGAGTTAAGTGATGGTTTACCTAAAGCTTATGACATGAAGGAATCCATAGATATCGAATGCTCCTAACCAGTAGCTCAGGCATGCTACACCGAGCTTTGCCATGCTTTTTTCATATATTAAACACAGGAAAAGGAAAGGTGAGAATGTGGCCAAACGCATTCGAGATCTACGGAACCCTTTCAGATGGAGGTCGACAAAAATATATTCAGTTACGAACAAACACGAAATGCTATTAAACGTGCTTCTTTCTAATAAAATGTATCACAAAGGTTTACGTCGAGTACGTTTCACTTTCTTCACTTCAGAGGGTTAATTTTATTGCGTTTTCATTTTTGCGTAGGCCTTACCGTTTCATAGTATCCGGTGTGTTTTCCGGTTAACAATATAAATCAAAATATGAAGATTTATTTTCCCAGACGATATTTTTGTCGGACTTTTATCTTTTCACTTTTGGACCATTGATCGGAGTAATATTCCCTCTAAGCTACGCGTACTTTGGTGGCCGTAGTGACTTCGTTCTTGATGTTCAGTATCTGTATGTTCGCGATCCATATAATTCTGCTCTTTGCTCCGTATATGTTGACATGAAAATGTTAGGTGACTTCACACTACCTACAATATCTGACTTATCGTTTCAGCCTAAAGGGTTTAGCTTCCATTGAAAATGGGACAGTGTCTGTTAAAGTAAATGTTTCACCCTGTTATCGTTTACTTTCTGACGATTTAATTTTGCTGGTCAAATAGTTCCCAGAATTAATTAAATATGTCATTTCTCCCCTCCCACATAAATACTTCTGATTGAAGCTTGATCATCAGTGTCGTCATGCAAGGTTTTAACTCGGTTTTCATGCTTTTAGATGATGATCGGTGTAAATTGCAACCGTTATTAAATCTTATGCTTTAATTAATTTTATCAGGTAATATCCGTTTTTGTACAGCGTCATACGTCTATCTGCACTCAGTTACCTAATCAAAAATGCTTATAATACAGAATTTCCGAAACATATTTACATAATCTTAAATATCCGCGCAGATGATACTTTTACATGTGTAAATACACACACACACACACACACACACACACACACACATATATATATATATATATATATATATATATATATATATATATATATATATATATATATATATATATATATATATATATATTCAGAGAGAGAGAGAGAGAGCGTTGTATGTGTATACAAATAAACAACCTGGCAGATAATTAGATACACAAATACATACATCATATTATAGCAAAACTTACCCTTTATGATTAACTTTATGTGCCACTTCATGTTTCAGGCCAGATAATGGATGTTAAATAATAATAAATAAGAATTTTGCCTGTGTTTATTGATGTTTCCTTCCAAGCAAATATTTATATCGGGTAGATGGGTTGCACGCGGTAGGCTATTTCCCTCATGTAATATGCAACTTTCGGTGCCTCAAATAAGATGACCGCCTCATAGTGGTGAACAATCGTGCAGACCTCCTTAGAGCTGTCAGCTGAAATAAACGATATTTTAGTATATTAAACTTTTAAATTATGCATGTTTCTTTCAAAAGTTTTTTCTAGTCATAACTTGATTGTGGCAGTCTCTATCTTGGTGTTATCAAAAATGTGGTTACGTAAAATTGAATCATATTCATGATCAATAGATCACTATTTGCCAATAGCTGATATGACCTCACATTCTCCAAGTATTTCTTGATGGACGAATATATAATCAAAATACTTTAAGTGTCTTCGAAGCCTTTGTTCTTGTATTTAGTGACCTGACGTCTAATTTGTTTCCAATAGAACTTAATGTTATTATATTAAAACATAAACATTTGTGCATTAGACTGGCGTGCAAACCACATATGCTGTTTATGATAGAAACATTTTCTCAACCTTGAAAAGTAAGTATCGGCAGCATTGTATGGGCCTCTTTCAGTTAAATGTGGTGTTCATATAATATGTAGTCAGTATGAAATTAAAAACATGGTATAAAAAAGCAAATATTGTGTTGTCAACGAAATCGCATAGACTGAAGTTTGTGAAATTATTGATGGAAACTTGAACCAATTTATTACCGAATATGCGCATTTCGAAAATGTAGTGCCCTGTTTATGTTCCATGACCAGTTTAGTGTTTCGAAATCTTAATGTGCCAGATATCGGATCTGGGTTGGCATACTCAAAGTATAATACGTAAATGTGTGGTTTTGGGCCTCAGTACCTCAAAATTATTGGAAAACTCGGGGCCAAATATATGAAGAAAACTCGTATTAAATGAAGTCAATAAAAATAAATGATAAAAAGAGCTATGGCAATTACAATAAAATAATTATAATTCTCTGCTCAGAACTGAAGTAAGGAGAATCAAATGGGGTTTAACTTCAGTTTATCTTTAAGGTCCTTTCCGGATATGTTTAATTTTGCAATAAATGGGGGAAAAACGTTTGCCTGCAAAAGATTTTGCAGAATACAACGAGTAATTAATGTCATAATTATGTCATGCTGCATTGAAAGACCAAAATAATTGATGACCACGCCAATCTTAAATAATACATAGTTCTGTTGCATAAGACTTGGGGGTAAGGGACATATTAAGTGATTAGGAATTAATATCGTCTCGTTTCCAAAGAATGCACAACAGCCTAACAATGGAGAATGCGTTCACAATAACATGCACATTATTGCGACTAGTACTAAAAGATTGTGTACTAAAGACAGTGAAAAGCACGTCAACTAACGAAATGCATAAATATATTAAGCAAAACCAAACAATTTTGCAATCATTAGTAGTTGCAATAGCATTTCAAGATACGCACGTGTAACAGATGGCATTGCAATTTTTTCGCCAGAGGTTACGTCGTATAGCTTAAAGCTACTCCCACCAGCATAGTCCTTCAAGCACACCGAGAGGTATGTCGCTGTCTTGTGTTTGAAATGGATTCTAATAAAACCCCGAGGATAGTTCCACCAAAAGGTTCCATTATGACATTCGGAGTCTGCTTCTACGTCCATTGTTGTGTGCTGATCAGTTGGGCTGTTAAAAAAGTTATTATTATTATTATTATTATTACTACTATATATATATATATATATATATATATATATATATATATATATATATATATATATATATATATATATCCATCATGAACAATCCCTGCTATTTACCTATGAAAGGAATGAATTGCTACGAGCTGAAAGCATAACATGCCAACCTTCAGTTCTAGTAGGCATACTCAAAGTATATTACGTTACTTATCTGGAAGCGAATAGAATAGATCCAAGATCTGTCAACTCTTTGTTTAGTTGAAATCTTAAGAATCAAGTTGACAGTAAACCACAATCTGCCAGTCCACTATTTTCTTGAAATCTTATATATTTAGCTCTGCCAGCCATCTAACCAAGACCCGAGACTTTGGTCTTTGCGCCCTCGTTTTGATATAATAATAATAATTAATAATAATAATAATGAGGACTTTGTATAGCGCCTAATCTTTAGAAGCTCTAAGTTCTTTACAACATTAGACAACACCCATAAGATAAAAAACATATAATGATATGATTACAAAAACAAACACCATGAAATTAGAAAATATTAAAAAACATGCTGAGAATATTTAAGGTAGGAAACATTATTAGGTCTTTAAGTTTGTTCTTGCAGCCGAAATAAGTGAGTTTAGAAACCTCTTGAATGTCATCACTGTGTCTTTGTGTCTAAGTTCAGTGGGCAATTCATTCGACGTTGCTGGGCCCTGGTGTGCAAAAGAACGCTGTCCGTATGACTTTATTTTCATAGTGGGAATAATGAGTATACGATTGTCAGAAGAGGAGCGTAAGTATCTTGCTGGTGTGTACACATGGGTGAGGTCGGATAGACATATATACCGTTAGTATCCAGCAACAAATTACACACTTTTGTCTCTACCCTCTGTTTGCTTTAAAATAATTTTCATATGACCATCAACCCAGACAATGATCCGCCCATCCTGTTTTAACCAACAACATACATACCTGCCAGACCATTGCTTGCTGGAAATATTCGGTATCTAAACAAATTTGCAGAACATGATCTGTCTACCCTCAAATATTTTGCCAACAGAGTTGACCCCAATCTGTCGGTACTCTGTTTGTTTGTAGTAAATATATTGACAGTACAGTGTCAAAAATATTTTCGTTTTTTTTTTCTTTTTCATTTTACATCGTGTATAGGTGGATACGACAGCATTAAAACTAATTGCTAACAATTTATAAGTCCAGTAATACTTTGGGGTGTTTTGAAATTGAAAAAGGTACTACATAAACTCAAATGTTTTACATTATATGTTACTTCAAAGATTACATTTCTCGACGATAATATATCGATATATAAGGTTAGATGGTTAAAACCGTGCAGCATGAAAAAGGAATCGATTTCATATTTGATTCTAGTAAATTATAAACATTTATATTCCACTACATTTACAGTAGATACTTAAACAAATCCTTAATTTTACACGTTTACAAAATCAATATAAAAGCAATCAAGCAGAACCGATCCAGTTGGTGGAGAAGAAGGTACATTTCAAACAACACATAAAGAATTAGTATGATATGTATTTGTATCAGAATCAATAATAGGCATGGCAAAATTTTATATAAATCTGCAATCATTAATAAGTTTCAAAGGATCAGGGAAACGCTGCAATTTCTGACGAAGTGCCTGTGTTATAATGTGATCCATTTGGTTTGTTGACAAAATTCAAAGACAATTTATCAATAAACAAAGTATTCTCTTGGCGTATTTTTAGGGCGTTGCCGGTTTAAACTTGCTACATCGTTGACCGTAGAGGCTATCCAAAGTTATGTTTTTAGGGTGTTGCCGGTTTAAACTTGCTACATCGTTGACCGTAGAGGCTATCCAAAGGTATAATTTTAGGGTGTTGCCGGTTTAAACTTGCTACATCGTTGACCGTAGAGGCTATCCAAAGGTATATTTTTCATAGCAAGATAAAGATCAATACTGTAGATATCTTTACTGTCAGGATAAAGACTTTCCCTTAATATCTTCCATGTGCAAATCGATAATGGGACGTGAAACGCATCTTCAAAATCTCCTGGACTGCCCTAAAAAAGCTACAAGCATGATTCACAGTATTAACAGCATGTATTTGATCTTCTACATATAATACGTATACCTGATAGTATTCGAGTTATAAATGAAGATATGATTAGGTTTTTCGAATTCTTTAAGCATGAACTTGCTTCTCAAAACTCTGTTTGAAACTATCTATAACCCATCAGTACGTACACTAATAATATGCATTATAGGCTTTAGAAAAACATAATATCGATTACATACAGTGTTTAGTATAAATGTTAATAATTCGTTATATATAGACCTTTTCTTGAAACAAAATATACAACTAGATGTAAATAAACAACGTACCTCTTACACAATTAATCTATGAACGAAACCTATACAATATCGTTGAAAAGAATCAATCACGTATTACCTTGAAGAAAGAACCTATTTTAATATTTTGGGGAAGAATATATAAAATTTTCTGTCATTATAAATTACTTTTGTATTCAAAACCGGCAGAACAATCCAAATGTGTTACCCTTAAAGATAGTAATATATATCATATGAAATAGAGACATTTTATTATTTGGCGCTAGATAAAATAGGAAATGGCTACGTTCAGAGTAATAGTTTAATGAAAACAAAGCCAAGGCAAATTGAGAGAGCGTAGTTTGATAGCTAAACAGGTTAACGGCGACAAGAGGTGGTAGGGGGATGTATACATTATAGAACGTTGTACTGGAAGTGTCTGTAGACGTCAAAAGAAAACCCATTTCCTGTTGTCTTAATTGAAAATATTTTTATAATATTGTCCGGTGACTCAAAAATGGTATTTAGAGAATATAATGAAAACCATATATTCATTGTTCAGAGATATCAGATGCCTATCTTTGTAACTGTCAATTATATCCAAAAAGAGATTATTTAATGTGTTATCTTCCTTCATACGGGACAGTAACTGAGATCTTGGCAGCCATTGATTCATCACGTCCAAGAATTTCTTAGAGTCTAATACTTGAAAGTAATAAATATAGTTTTAATGAGACAATAATAGTATTTTGAAACTTCTGTCCGTCTGACCATTTGTTTGTCGGTATTGTATCATGGTGAGAAGCTCGAGAGAAGAAGGAACTTCGAATTTTATCATACACGTGGGGGAAACTTTTTATTAACTCTCATTATGTTATACCTCTGGATTGCCACTGTTAAGATTGTTATTTAAAAAATATTACTTCATGATGTCAGGATGTATATTTCAAATAGGCTATCTATTTATGAAAGATATGAACCTTTCGAAAGTGGATTTATTCAGATTTAATGTTAGAGACATAATGGTACCCCACCCACCCCTTTCCCTCTCTTGTGCACGCAATTGTTGCTCGTTACCATAAAAACAATATTTGAGCTAAATAGAGTCTACAATTGCAAAGTGCATGAATTGGAACCTTTTCCAACCGGCATCAACAGAGTAAATAAATGGAAATTCATCATGTCCAGAAGTATATTTAATGCCTATAACTTACTTGAAGAAGTAATTCTCATTAAAACGTAGACGACGGCTTCGACTCTTTCTGCATTATTATTATTATTATTATTCAAAGTACTCATCTAGAATGAAAAGTTACATCCATGTACTTACTTGTGACCAAGATTGATTGCATAACAAATTGAGATTACGTTTGCTTGAATTGAGTGAGACTCCACTAGTGAAAATACTTTTATTTCGCCCACGAGATGAAATATATAAGTTGGTCTGCTAGAGAAAACACATTTTCTTTGTTTTGTATGCCCAAAATTAGTGGCTAGCAATGTGTATAACAGTGTGAAGTATACCATATTTCTTATTGTATCCAATGCTACAATGTTAGCAGTTCACCTTTTATGTTTTCCTGTGTTTCTTTATATTCTCACACAAATATTCGTTGTAACATAATTATTCTTCGAAGTTAAAGGTAAAACAACACGAAACAATTGAAGGAAAAGTATATGCACAAATGTTGTGTTTTGATCTTTTCTAATCTGTATTAGAGTGTGCTATACTTACTACCAGATCAAGAAAGTGTCTCAAATTAGCTGATATATCTCGGTCATAATTTCTTCGATGCCTCTTGAATGGGCAGTGAACAGTTTTTTTCGTATTCTAGTTTATTGAGCTATCAAAATTATTTGTCTTGGGATATCCAGTAATTCACTTGCAACATAAAATTAAAAGCTATTTTCAATTTTAGTGTGTAATTTTAGTGTGTTTTTATGGTAATCTTACATAATTACTTTGGGATATCCAATTTAAAAGCATCCTAAATATTAAATGTGGTGTCACCCTAAATTCTAATATACGGTGACTATATTATTTTTCAGTATCATTAAAATCGACATCAAGTAATTTATCCTTTATGTAAGTATGTCAGCTTTTATGGAAATTCGATGTTATCAAGTAAATAACTTTATAAGACCTCAATGATTCTTCTGCATGCTGCCCATTTCTGATAATACACTATTCAAATTTCAATGCGTATCATAAAGCGCTTTTGCATAATACTTAGGCATTTGGTCAACATCTGCTATTAAATCTGACTCTTTACTTCCTCACAAAATAAAGAACAAGCCACAAGAAAGAAAAAGTAAAAGTTCAACTGAAAGATGTTTTTCTTTCCAATTATAATGGATGTCATCGGTACAGCCGCATGTATTTTGCACTCTTATGTCAAAGTGACGTAGGTTTGGTTACATCGCTAAAAATAAACATTTCGCACCACTCATGCAGGTCCGAAGTTTGAAAAGTAAGCTACACCTTCCTTAAGGAATAAGGAATTTAATTTATAGCAATGTGGATATCCACTTACCCGACCGGCATGATGACACACGGGTCGTCGAACAGTACGCATTGTAATCCTGGCAGAAGTGATGCAATTAGGAGGAAGAAATATGAAGAGCAATGCATCCTTTCTCTTGTCCTTAAAACTAGACTAAGTAAGATAGTCTGTTTAGTTTCCTTTATACGGGAAACGATGTTCTCTTATCTTGAACTTGGAAACCTGGCATCTGGCAGGTGCCCGCATACTCACACAGTACTGAGTAGCCGTCAAAGTTAATAGAGATATGTTATGCATGCAATAATATAATAAATAATAACGAAATCCAGAGAATATTAATGTATATTTTATGTTTGCTCCATTTGCACACACACACACACACACACACACGCACAAAGATATATATATATATATATATATATATATATATATATATATATATATATATATATATATATATATATATATATATATATATATATATAATTACAGATATATTTACTTTCATCGTGTGTGTATTTTCTTCAAGCAAGAAGTATATATAATCCGTACTCTTCAGAGATTCTAACCCGGGTCTGTGAGTAAAAGACACCCATCGCCTTGCCTTAAAGCACCGACCCCAAAACCAAGTCGACCATGAACGCATCACGATTTATTTTAATACAAAATCTGTGGTATAGGCGTCCGTGTGCAACAGACACACCTACGTGTCGAGCTACACTATAATTCTCGTCTGTACACAGTCTTAGAAATCCGGAACGACTGTGTACAGATGAGATTTAATTTGCATGCTGTTCAACACATCTTCTAGTGACACTGTATAAGTATACCAAATATCATCAATCGACCTTAAATACCCTTCAAGTTAGATGCATTAAAAGAGAAATAGCAAAATGTGACTGAAATCTAAACTGTTGCCTTGTGACTTCGATAGGTGATATATGTTTCGCTGTGAATATGGCCAATACCAATTTCTGTAGTTTTATTGTAGTTCTCACTCCTGGAATCGTCAAGATTCATAGATATAGTCATTTTAATCATTCGTTATTACAAAGAAATGCATATTGTGGCTGTATGCTCCGTAAAGACACAGAATCCAGTTCTCCAGCTGTCCAGCTAGAAGAGAGCAGAAATAGCAAAATGTGACTGAACTCTAAACTATTGCCCTGTGAACTTGAACTTGAAGATATGACTTCGAGTGAGGTATGCTACACGTCTTGTGGTGATGATATACAATTACATCCCTTGATCTCGTATAACTCTCAAATTTTAGATTGGAATGGAAAGTGTGAAAGAAAATAAACATATAAAACCATGGGATTGACCCGACGATAAGAGCCCCGTTATGGTACACACACGCACATCGTAAAAAAAGAGAGCTAAAGAAAACAAAATACTGAGCCATGCCATTGACTTTAAGACAGGACTCCAAAGCATTATGCGACACATTTACTGGTGATGATGCGTATGTATAACAAATGGTTTTAAGGTTATAGAATAGACGGCAAGCGTGCTGAAT